>OZJO01006140.1:0-17568 GCA_900406225.1 Acrobeloides nanus | reverse complement strand
TGGGTTATTGAAACGAAAATTCTGATTCATGTTTTCGTTTCAATAACCCAAAACAATGTTCAAATTGGATAACTTTGGTGTCATTTTGTTCATCTCATTTATCTATAAAAATTGCTACAATGTTCATTTTTATGAAAATTTAAAAAATTGATGCAAAAATCGATTTTTCCGCAAAACATTCAAAAAAGTTTGTGTATTACAACGAAGAGCTTGTAACAAATCCGTCGTCTTCTTTGTGAGATATACTCTGTGCAAAAAATCAATAATAAAAAAGCAAAACTTTTTACAAAATCTATTTATTGGTATAAAAAAGGTCTAAAAATTGCGAAAAATATACTTAAAAAGGCCATTTATGACGAGAGTCCCTTGTCAAAGAGACGAATAAGATAACTCCAAAATTATTCAATTTTAAAATTAGACTGCTTGATCATGATTCATTATTTCTACCGTAACTTTTTCCAATTTTCCGTTTTCTAGTTGAATTTGATTCGGCAAAACAACAGATAAACCAATTCTTGAATCAGCCCATTTTATATTTGTTTTAGTAGGACCAAGTGCACTAGTAGTTGTTTTAGCTCTTGAAACCAAACGTCTGATGTCTTTCCGTATTTTATTTGTGGAAAGCAATATTAACGCATTGATTATGTGAACATTAAACGGTAAACTAAACCTTGCTAGGCTCCAATAGCTAGGATTTGCGATTTCCATAGCCACTAAATAATTCTCTGTATTGCTAAGCAAAAATTGGATCCCGCATATTATTAGGAATTGGAGTGACTAAAACTTTTTTGTTTTTATAATCTATGAATAAAATACCAAAATTTGGTCGGTCCGAGTAAAACTTCTATTCGTTTTATACACTTTACAACGCATTGCAATAACTTTGATAAATATCAACGCATATAGTATGAACATTGGGTATGGAAGATTATAGACTAAAATCAAGCAGTTTATCGTTTAGAGTTAAAGGACCAGTTCAGTCAGTTACAACCATATGAAAAAATGATATATTAGGCAAGATCATGAAAAATGAAGCATTTTTTGTTTTAACGGAATGTTCTGAATCGTTGTAGTTTTCGAGATAATTGCGTTTGAAATTTGGAATTTGTTACAAGCTCTTCGCTGTAATACACAAACTTTTTTGAATATTGCGGAAAAATCGATTTTTGCATCGACTTTTTAAATTTTCATAAAATGAACGTTGTAGCAATTTTATAGCTAAATGAGACGAACAAAATGACACCAAAATTATCCAATTTGAACATTATTTTGGGTTATTGAAACGAAAACCCTGATTTCATGTTTTTGTTTCAATAATCCAAAACAATGTTCAAATTAAATCATTTTGGTGTCCTTTTGTTCGTCTCATTTAGCTATAAAAAATTGCTACAATGTTCATTTTATGAAAATTGAAAAAATCGATCAAAATTAGAGACTTTCATGAGTTTTTGAAAAGTTCGATCTACTCCAAAATAACTTTTTTAAAGCATGTATGGCAATTGTAATAACATTTTTTGTTTTGGCATTTAGTCATAAAACTTTGAGAAANACCGAAATAGTACCAAAATAACTTTTTTAAAGCATGTATGGCAATTGTAATAACATTTTTTGTTTTGGCATTTAGTCATAAAACTTTGAGAAAAATTAGAAAATCAACAAAACCATGAAATTTGAGTCAACACCTTGATTACTATAATAAAACACGCAAAACAAATTGCTTCAGTTAGGAGTCGAACCTGAGCCTTCTGCATAGGAAGCGAGAGCAAAACCAATGAGCCAAGCAGTCTATTTTATATTAGCCTTTTAAAATAAAATAAGAACAAAGCTATAATAAAGAGAAAAATAAAAATACAAAAATTAAAATCGATGGTGCTATTAATTGAGAAACGCTTGAAATTTATTTTCTTTTTTAAGATGTGCCAAAATGACTACATATCAACTGGCAAAGAATTCATCTGGCAAAGGATTCAACTGGCAAATATTTCAGCTGGCAAAGAATTCAAGTCCATAGTCTAGTGGTCTAAGGCGCTCGGCACCAGCTGAAGGCACCAACTGAAACCAAAAGGCGCTCGGAACCAACTGAAACCAAAAAAATTTTTGCATATGGGTTTTTTCAGTTGATTCATCTGGCAAGGATTTCATTTTTTGCCAGATGAAATCTTTGCCAGATGAAAATTTTGCCAGTTGATATTTTGCCGCCAAAATACCTAAATTTTCAATCCTCAGTGGGGGGAAAATTTAAAAAGTCGTAGAAAAAAAGTTTTTCCTTTTGAGATTACAACTAACTGCCAAATGACAATACATAATTAACATTGAAACGAACTTTGTTCGCAAAAATGAGAATCACTTTTTGGGACAAGCAATTTTGCAAATTATTTTTTGTTCATGAAAGTCTCTAATCAAAATCGATTTTTCCGCAAAAAAATCAAAAAAGTTTGTGTATTACAACGAAGAGCTTATAACAAATTCAAAATTATATTCTTACTCTGAGTTACAAGATGAATAACTAAAACCCGTACTGTTCACTTACTAATTGTTCTAGTTGTATTATTCCAATTGACACCAAAAATCATACAGTTTTTACAAGGTACTGGGCTAAACAGCTTTAAATCGAACATTTTTGGGCAACCAACAAAATACATAGATAATTGAAATAAAAATGTTAACGTCCATAAGATAATGATAGTGTAAAACTAAATTTTTTATCAAATTTTAAGTAGAACAAGTCGTTTTGTGTGATTACAAAAAGTTAACCCGACAAAAGTAGCGTGCGCCGAATGGAAAATTTTGAAATTTTTATTAGAAAAATCCTAATGGTCCTCGACGCCATGTAGCCTCGAGGTAGCTTGTCCTCCTCTTGTTCATGCATGCCACCTGCTAAAATATGATACCTTGCGATAATAGAAACCAATATTTACAAAATAAAATGTAAACAACCGGTCGATTGCAATAAAAAAGACCACAAAATAAACCCCATATTCCATACCACGATATAAACCACTAAATATTTGGAGCATATCTGTTGGAAACGACAAGCAACCAAAAACGATACAAGGACAAATTGCTGAAAATGTGACCAAGGAATACAAAATTGCCATAATATTCATGTTAATTATCAACTTGTATACAAAATCATGACAAAATACCGCTTTCCATCTATAGATAATGATAGAAAGTAACAGAGAATGTAATGATATGTTGATTATACCAAGTCCAAAAAGTGCTACGCCGATTAAAGTTGTTCTTGTGGTCATGGCGTAATCTATTGGGCGAGAGCAAACGGTATAGTTGTTTGATGAAACAGCAGGGGTTATTTCGAAAAATGGAGCAGAAAAATCAAAATTCATTCTTGGCGTTTTAGTTTATCCTTTTACTATGATACTAAAATCCCCGGTATGACTTGTGAGATTATATACAAAGAAAATGAGAAGTATGTACACCGCTTAAGACGCCTCCTAGAATGCGTTTGTTGTGTGCGTGGAGGTTTCAGAAGAAACATGGTGACGTTGTTCATATCTCACTTGACGAGAAAATTTAACAACTTTATCATAATTATATGTTGAGCTTGTTTTATGTCTAAAACTTCATAATTTGAGGTTATATTGTTCTTGGAACGAAGATTTTATTCATTCTAGACACGTTTTCTCTAGAACGGACCCATGAAACTTATGTTCATGGTAAGAAACAAGAAGAAGCATAAAATTATTCATAAGTGCATGTTAAAAAAAAATTAAAAACATGCTTCGATTTAAATAAACGTCAAGAAACTTTGATAGAATCTTCCTATAATTATATGGGAAAAATAAAGCTAATAAGCATTCTACATGAGCTTATACTTAAAAATTGGCACTGTTGCGTAGTTAAAAAATAAGCATGTGCTGTTTTAACGCAAATATACGAGCACCGCCGGTGGGTACTACTGCACTTCAAGTGTCTCATGAAATCCCAAAACCTATGTTAACAAAAAATGAGTTGTTTTACCGTTTTAGGCTATGGCCAACAATTTCTGGCAGTATAACTTTTCGTACAATTGTGGTTCGTACGAACTTTTCGTACGATACTTTTCGTACGGTACTTTTCGTTGCCTGATTATCAATAAAATCCGTTTTGGTTTAAATTTTTTCGTATCAATAAACGGATTTTATTGATAATCAGGCAACGAAAAGTTCGTACGAAAGGTACGTACGAAAAGTACCGTACGAAAAGTATCGTGCGAAAAGTATCATACGAAAAGTTCGTACGAACCACAATTGTACGAAAAGTTATACTACCCAATTTCTGATCGTTTTTGAACGAATATGTTAACGCCTTAACAATCTACCATTTTTGCTCTGAATGAATCTGGACCCAAAAATAAAGTTTTCCAAAATTAGTCTAATGTGCGCATTCCCGATGCGTGAGAATGCTTCCTTGACTTGATTCAGGGTCGGTATATTGAAGCAAAAATCAAAACTTTTAGTTTTTTACATAAAATTTTATGTTTTTATATTCTATATTAAAGCTGGACAAAAATCGTGTCGAAATCGGTTTCTGGACGTAGTTATGATCCAAGAGAATTCACATTCGATTAGCACCGGCGGTGCTCGTATATTTGCGTTAAAACGTATATTGCGGCACATGCTTATTTTTTAACCGCATAACAGTGGCAATTTTTAAGTACAAGCTCATGTAGAATAATTATTAGCTTTATTTTTTATCCATATCATTATAGGAAGATTCTATCAAAGTTTCTTGACGTTTATTTAAATTGAGGCATGTTTTTAATTTTTTTAACATGCACTTATGAATAATTGTATGCTTCTTCTTGACTCTTACTTTGAGCATAAGTTTCATGGGTCCGTTCTAGAGAAAACGTGTCTAGAATGAATAAAATCTTCGTTTCAAGAACAATATAACCTCAAATTATGAAGTTTTAGACATAAAAACAAGCTCAAGATATAATTATAATAAAGTTGTTAAATTTGCTGATCAAGTGAGATGGCAAATAAAATTTTTTTCTTTATCTCTCTGATTTCGGGAGATAAAGGAAAAATAGACAACAATAATTGTATTACACACGTTGAAGTTTCACAGCAGTTGGGAAATGTTATTGGATTGGAGTCGACAAGACTTTCTGCTACAGGAAACTACGTTTTTTTAAAGGGAGGGATAAAAATTAGGGACAATCTCTGAAAATTTTTTTGCCAAAACAGCCTATATAGGAGTAAAAGCATTTGAAAAATCGATTGCGCATTCCCGAAGCGTGAAAATGCTTTCTTGACCCTGATTCAGGGAAATGGATTTGTGTATTGAAGCGAAAATCGAAAAATTTTAAAATTTTTCCCTCAAATCATATTAAGCAGTTTTACAGATCATAAAATAAGAATATTTTGGCTAGTTTACTGTGACTAATAAAATACTCTTCAAATAGTGTACCCATAGAAGATGCATCCATAGTCTAACACTTCAAATTTTCAAAAAAAATATTCTTTATTCTAATACAGGGTGGGCTTAAATAACCCTTCCCCCTATATCGAAAAAAATTTCACATGAGTTGATCTTTTGATGATATGTTCTCGGAAGTAATTTTATGCGAAGAATCGATTGCGTTCATGTTCGAAGCATAAACACATCTCCTTGATTCAGGCGATTTTCGCTTCAATATCTGTTTCATTTTCATTAGATAGTACTCACAAGTACTAACTAATAGCACAAAAAGAAATATAAAAAAATCATATTTTTAAGCATCATGATGCATCATTGTAGTGCAAAAGAACAAAGTAAGACGAAAAAGTACCATAGTTTATGACGACCCGTAGCATTTGAGCATATCAATTTTGATATATTTCCTCCTCATTAGTAAACATTCAATCGAAATAATTTGAGCGGAAGAAAATATTATGGAAAAATCTAATTATTTCCTATACAATTTTTCACCAAATACACAATTAAGGAATATTTTCAACCATCATGACATTCGACGAAAAGTTCGTCAGAATTTAGAATACTTTGTGTTATATTCTTCGCATTTTTTTGTATATAATCTCACAAGCTATATTTAGGGTTTTAGTATCATAGTCAAAAAGAAAACTAAAACGCCAACAATGAATTTTGATTTTTCTGCTCCATTTTTCGAAATAACTCCTGCTGTTCCATCAAACAACTATACCAGTTGTACTCGCCCAGCGGATTACGCCATGACCACAAGAACAACTGTAATCGGCGTAGCACTTTTTGGACTTGGTATAATCAGCATTTCATTACATTCTCTGCTACTTTCTATCATTATCTATAGATGGAAAGCGGTATTTTGTCAAAGTTTTGTATACAAGTTGATAATCAACATGAATATTATGGCGATTTTGTATTCCTTGGTCACATTTTCAGCAATTTGTCCTTGCATAGTTTTTGGTTGCTTGTCGTTTCCAACAGATGTGCTCCAAATATTTAGTGGTTTATATCGTGGTATGGAATATGGGGTTTATTTTGTGGTCTTTTTTATTGCAATCGACCGGTTGTTTACATTTTATTTTGGAAATATTGGTTTCTATTATCGAAAGGTATCATATTTGAGCAGGTGGTCCTGAAATGGAACTCCTGCACAATCTTACAATTTGATAAAAAAATTTAGTTTTACACTATCATTATCTTATGGATGTTAACATTTTTATTTCAAATATCTATGTATTTTGTTGGCTGCCCAAAAATGTTCGATTTAAAGCAGTTTAGCCCAGTACCATGTAAAAACTGTATGATTTTTGGTGTTAATTGGAATACTACAACTAGAACAATTAGTAAGTCATTTGAACAGCACGGCTCTTGGGTTTTAGTTAGTTGATTCAAGGAAGGAATTGTGTATTGAAGCGAAAATCAAACATTTTTGAATTTTTATGAGGAAACCGTCGATTCTTAGGTTTTTCTAGGTGGGGAATCGATTGCGCACATTCCCGAACCTTGAAACGCTTCCTTGGTGCTGATTCAGGGAAGGAATTGGTGTTTTGAAGCGTAAATTTCGGATCACATTCTGCGTCCCCCTACCATAACACCCCTCACCTCACCCCCTCCCAACCCCGACCCACAACCCATAAGTCTAAGGCGCTATTTATACTTCCGTCGCGACGCGACAGTGCATTTTGCGTCATGCGACGCGTCGTACGACACAAAAATGCACTGTCGCGTCGCAACGCGACGGAATTATAAATAGCGCCTATATGATAAACTACTTGATTTTAGTCTATAATCTTCCATACCCAATGTTCATACTTTATGCGTTGATATTCATAAAAATTATTGCAATGCGATGTAAAGTGTATGAAACCAATATAAGTTTTACCCGGACCGACCAAATTTTGGTATTTTATTCAGAGATTATAAAAGCAAAAAAAGTTTTAGTCACTCCAATTTCTAATAATATGCGGAATCCAATTTTTGCTTAGCAATACAGAGAATTATTTAGTGGGTAACGAAATCGCAAACCCTACCTATTGGAGCCTAGCAAGGTTTAGTTTACCGTTTAATGTGCACATAATCAATGCGTTAATATTGCTTTCCACAACTAAAATACGGAAAGACATCAGTCGTTTGGTTTCAAGAGCTAAAACAACTACTGTAAAGGACTTTGTTAGTGCACTTGGCCCTAGTAAGACAAATATAAAATGGGCTGATTCAAGACTTCCTTTATCTGTTGTTTTGCCGAATCAAAATCAACCAGAAAACGGAAAATTAGAAAAAGTTAATGCAGGATAATGAATCATGATCAAGCAGTCTAATTTTAAGACTGAATAATTTTGGAGTCATTTTATTCGTCTTTTGACAAGGGATTCTCACAACATGGCGTTTCAAAAAATAGGATCCCAGAACGCGATCTAGAGTGGCTAGAATTCTGGTGACCTGGGTATTATTATTTGGCATCATACTAAAAATAGATTGGTGTCGATTTTGAGCAAAAAAATGAATTTTGAAAATGATATGTTGTGGGAGTCCCTTGTTAGCCGAGAAAATGATATATTTACTTTTTTTTCTAATGATCTAGAAATTCAAGTCATTTTTTTGTCAATAAACAACTTTTGCTTGAATCAGGGATTTGAGAACGAACATGTTTTTGTTATAATAAATAGTTTAAACTTCACATGCAATTATCTCACAATCAGCAACGAGAACAATTCAGAGGGTGATAGTAGTAACTGCGGCTCTCTTTTACTTTAAAAATTTTTTTTTAAGTTTAAGGAAAATGCTTCTAACTACAGGATTTTCAAAAATCTGTACCCAATTTTTAAATACATATACTAGTTGTGTGGAACGTTTAAGCAAAAAATTAGAAAATTTGAGACTCCCTTTAAAGTTTGGTGAATGTTTTAAGTTCGGCTATCTGGCCCTACTCAAAATCTAGGATAGTGAAATTTTCCATAGTTTATATATATTCGGAATTCGATAGTACTCACGAGTACTAACTAATAACACAAAAAGAACGAAAATAACATGTTTTTAAGCATCATCGTACTGCAAAAGTACAAAATACGACGAAAAAGTACAATAGCTTATGACGACCCTTAGCATTTGAGCATAATAATTTTGATATTTTTCTTCCTGGTTAGTAAACATTCAATAGAAATAATTTGCGCGGAAGAAAATATTATGGAATAATCTAATCATTTGCTATACAATTTTTCACCAAATACACAATTAAGGAATATTTTCAACCATCATAACATTCAACAATTTTCGTCAGATGTTAAAATAAGTTGTTTATACTCTTCGCATTTTCTTTGTATATAATCTCACAAGCCATATTGAGGATTTTAGTATCATAGTCAAAAGGATAAACTAAAACGCCAAGAATGAATTTTAATTTTTCTGCTCCATTTTTCAAAATAACTCCTGCTGATTTATTTAACAACTATACCGTTTGCTATCGCCCAATAGATTATGCCATGACCACAAGAACAACTTTAATCGGCGTAGCACTTTTTGGACTTGGTATAATCAGCATATCATTACATTCTCTGCTACTTTCTATCATTACGTATAGATGGAAAGCGGTATTTTGTCATAGTTTTGTATACAAGTTGATAATCAACATGAATATTATGGCAATTTTGTATTCCTTGGTCACATTTTCAGCAATTTGTCCTTGTATAGTTTTTGGTTGCTTGTCGTATCCAACAGATGTGCTCCAAATATTTAGTGGTTTATATCGTGGTATGGAATATGGGGTTTATTTTGTGGTCTTTTTTATTGCAATCGACCGGTTGTTTACATTTTATTTTGGAAATATTGGCTTCTATTATCGCAAGGTATCATATTTGAGCAAGTGATCCTGAAATGGAACTCCTGCAAAATCTTAAAATTTGATAAAAAATTTAGTTTTACACTATCATTATCTTATGGGTGTTAACATTCTTATTTCAAATATCTATGTATTTTATTGGTTGTCCAAAAATGTTCGATTTAAAGGTGTTTAGCCCAGTACCATGTAAAAACTGTATGATTTTTGGTGTCAATTGGAATAATACAACTAGAGCAATTAGTAAGTGAACAGTACGGATTTTAGTTAGTTAAAAAGTTTTTAATAAGTGACCCCCTAGGAGTAATTTTATGCGGGGAATCGATTGCACGCACTCCTGAACCTTGAAAACGCTGCCTTGTACCTGATTCAGGGAAGGAATCGGTGTATTGAGCGAAAATCAAACATTTTCTAATTTTTATGAGGAAACCGTCGATTTTTGGGTTTTTCTAGGTGGGGAATTGATTGCGCGCACTTTCGAACCTTGAAAACGCTTCCTTGATACTGATTCAGGGAAGGGATTGGTGTTTTGAAGCGTAAATTTCGGACCACATTCTGCGTGCCCCTGACACAACACCCTTCATCTCCCCTCAACCCCGACCCACAACCCCCCCCAGGTGAAAAACCTGGGGTCTGCTCATGTATGAAAACACATACATCAGGGTTATTTTATAGGAAGTGATTTAAGTCTAAATGATAAATTACTTGATTTTAGTCTATAATCTTCCATACCCAATGTTCATACTATATGCGTTGATATTCCTAAAAGTTATTGCAATGCGGTGTAAAGTGTATGAAACCAATAGAAGTTTTACTCGGACCGACCAAATTTTGGTATTTTACTCATAGATTATAAAAACAAACAAAATTTTAGTCACTCCAATTTCTAATAATATGCGGGATCCAATTTTTGCTTAGCAATACAGAGAATTATTTGGTGGCTATGGAAATCGCAAATCCTAGCTATTGGAGCCTAGCAAGGTTTAGTTTACCGTTTACTGTTCACATAATCAATGCGTTAATATTGCTTTCCACAACTAAAATACGAAAAAACATCAGTTGTTTGATTTCAAGAGCTAAAACAACTACTGTAAAGGACTTTGTTAGTGCACTTGGCCCTAATAAGACAAATATAAAATGGGCTGATTCAAGAATTAGTTTATCTGTTGTTTCGCCGATTCAAAATCAACCAGCAAACTGAAAATTGGAAAAAGTTACGACAGAATAATGAAACATGATCAAGCAGTATAATTTTAAAATTGATTAATTTTGGAGTCATTTTATTCGTCTCTTTGACAAGGAACTCTCGCAACATGACCTTTTCAAAATTCATTATTTTTGTTCAAAATCGACGCCAATCTATTTATGCGATGCCCAACAACGTTTGGACGTTGTTTGGCATAGCAAAAAAGATGAAATAAGATTTTACCGCAGAAAGAAATTTATTTTATGTGATTTTTAGAGCTAAAAATTACTTAAAATGCCATTTACGACAATTGGGGATCCCCAGAACGCGATCTAGAATGGCTAGAATTCTGGTGACCTGGGTTTTATCATTTCATCATATTAAATAGATTGGCGTCGATTTTGAGCAAAAAAATGAATTTTGAAAATGATATGTTGTGAGAGTCCCTTGTTAGCCGAGAAAATGATATATTTACTTTTTTCCCTATGATCTAGAAATCAAGTTATTTTCTTGTCAATAAACTCTTTTGATTAAATCAGGGATTTGAGAATGAACATGTTTTCGTTGTAATAAATAGTCTAAACTTCACATGCAATTATCTCTCTCGAGGACAATTCGAAGNCAATAAACTCTTTTGATTAAATCAGGGATTTGAGAATGAACATGTTTTCGTTGTAATAAATAGTCTAAACTTCACATGCAATTATCTCTCTCGAGGACAATTCGAAGGATGACAATAGTAACTGTGGCTCCCTTTTAATTTAAAAATTTTTTTAAGTTTAAGGAAAATGCTTCTAACCACAAGTTTTAAATTTTAATAATAAAAAATTTTCAACATCGTGTTCCCTATAGTAAACACCCCCCTGAGTATTTTTTTTCAAAAAAATTGTGCAAGAAATTTTTGCCATGAAAAAAAATCAGTTTGATTTTTTATAGGGCGTTCTCAGGCTCCACATGACCTACAGCCATTGATCGAAGATGTCACTTTTGATTAAACTTGTTGTCCAAAGTACGTACCATAAATCATAAAAAAGAAAAACTTTCCCTTGTCTCTACATTTTACATCTTTTTGTCGCTCTTTGTTACATTATTGAATCGAATGAATATGAAATTGATATTCTTGTTGTTAAATATTTTATTATTTTTGCTAATTGTTGAAGCTAGGCTGCCTATTTTTGAGCCTATAACGACTTCAACTGAACCAGATGTTATTATACAGCCTGTGTAAGTTATTAAAATGTAGACAAGCACATATAGCTCTTCGATTCTGGAACCCTCCATTTTCCTGGAAAAATTAAATGTTTTTTCCGACGAGGGACTCAGGCTCCACTTTTAAAATTTTTTGAAAAAATGTCCATTTTCAACTTTTTCAATAAGAAATTTCATTTTTCACGAAAAATCGTCAAAAAATGAATTTTTTTGCCAAAATGAGATTTTTGTTCTTTTCCGGATTTTTGAAAATTTGTTTTTCCGATTTTGAAATTTTCTGAAAAAATACTATTTTTTCAATAAAAAATGACACTTTTCACTAAAAATAGTCAAAAAAGACTATTTTGTCAAAAATGTGAATTTGTCCAAAAATGACATTATTTAGCCATTTTTGCCGAAAATCCGACTTTTTGGAGCAAGTCCTCTTGGTTGTCGTCACTTAACGTTGACTAAACTCGACAAAAAAATTTTATTTTCTTCCTGAAATTACCCATTTAGGGGTAATTTTATGCGAAAAATCGATTGCGCGCACTCCCGCAACCTGAGCCTGCAAAAAATGGTGAAAATTTTCCAAAAACGACCACGCAGGGATGCATGAGGATGCAATTCAATTTTCTCGAAAATGAACAAATATCTCTCCCATGCATCCCTGCGTGGTCGTTTATGGTGGGAAAATTAACAGGATTTTCCCACCAAAATACGATCACGCAAGGATGCTTGTGAAAAACTACAGAGTGTTCAATAATTTACTTCCGAGTTTTGAAAATTCGCCAAAAATCGAGTTTAATTCCATTTCCGTCGCCCGAGGCCTCATTCGATTGCCCTCGTCAGGCGGTTTTTTTAGAAAGAAATTTTATTGAAAAGACTTTGATTTCGATTTTTTAGCTCAAAAATACGAAAAAATTGCGTTTTTCGAGTTTCTACTCCAGTATTTTTTCTACAGTTACTGCCCAAAATTGCTGATTTTTTTTGTTCTCGGGGGTTTTTGGCCATGACGAACACGAATCCGAAGGAATTTTTTAATTTGGGCCACTGTAAGGTCATGATTTTTTGAATCTGGATTCTGAATTCGAATTCTAGATCGGGTTCTGAATTCGGATTCTGAATCCGGATTCTAGATCCGGATTCTGAATTCGGATTCTGAATTCGGATTCTGAATCTGGATTCGGATTCTTAATCGAAACATTTAGAGGCTCATTTAGCGTCTCGAACATCTGTTCGAGCGCGCAGCCTAAGTGCCTCCCAACAAATGAAATAGCTTCAGACGTCTTTATCAGATCTTCAAGCTGTAAACTTGTTTTTTAGCACCAAAATGCGATTTCGAGCCATTCGTGATACTAAACTTTACCAGAACTCTTGGAAATGAGAAATAAGTGAGTGTAGTAAATAGTGTTTGAGTCGTATTTATTGTAAAATATACAAATTTTATTTCAACCCTATAATTACAACAATAAATACATTTATACATGGAAAATTTTCTTCCCCCAAAAATTTAGACAGGTAATTCAGTGATATCATTAATTTCCGGTTGAAAATTTTCTGCATTTGGATAAGATAAATAGCCATAATTTTCAGTTTCTCGTTCCAAGATTAAGTGAAACCTGTCAGTGAGTTCCTTAAAAGTTGGCCTTTCTCCGGGTTCGTGTTTCCAACAGGATTGCATAATTTCGAATCTAAAAATGTAATTAAAAGAAATTTTTTAAATTTTCTCACATTTCATCAGGAGCTTCAGTTGGTTGCTCAAGTCGCTCTCCAGAAATCAAATGTTTTAGCATTTCTTGGTTATTAAACATGGCATATGGGACATTTCCTTTCGTAAACATTTCATACATGAGGACGCCAAAGGACCAGCTAAAAATTGAACTTTTACACAAAAAACTAGGCCAGGGGGTAAGCGACCGTCTCTCAAACATGGAAAACTTGAAATTTCTTCCCCTGATTCAGGGAAAACGGTTTATTTATTGAAGCGCAAATGTAAAAAAATTGAATTTTCGCCCAAAAACTAGCTGTATAAGGGTTAGTATAGGCGGGAAATCCTTTAACCCACTACGCACGAGCCAAAATTGAGTGATCACGCATAGACCCCGCCGAACATATGAGGTGGTGCATAAAAATTGAGTGTCAGAAGACTACCTCAAGCTAAAAAAAAGGTCATTTTTTTGGTAGAGGTGGTGGGGGACCACCTCATCGGGGTCCCCTCCCCCCACCTTGCCGACCTATGATGTAAAAAGTCGCGGAACTTTTCGATCAACTCAATACTTTTTTTTCAAAAATTAACGCAGATACCCCCTTTTCTACGGAGTTGGCTATATTTATTTACTTACACATCAGATTTTTCCGAAAATGTCCTTTCTACCAGCGCTTCGATCGACATCCATTTCATCGGTAATTTTTTATTGATTGATGCTGTGTAGGTGAAACTTTCATCGCAGTCACAACACAAGCCAAAATCACCTATCTAAAACGGAAATTTGAAAAAAATATTTTGAGTAATACTTTTGGTCTATAGTCCTCAATCAATAGAATATTTCTGGCTGCTAAATCTCTATGAACCATATTTAAAGAAGCTATTTTGATCATTCCACTAGAAACTTGCCAGAGAACTGAGAGAAAATATTTGATTGGAAGAGGATTTTCACTAAAAGAGACTATAGTTATAGGGAATTTCTTTAAGAATTTCGGGTCATCACACATAGTGAAGTGGAAAGCATCTCACTTTGCACTATTCTTGTAAGACGGTCGATCCAAGAAGTCAGACCGGCGCTGCTTATCATAGGCCGGCCGTGGGCCGGTTCTTAATTTTCTCTTACTTCTTGGGTCGGGCCGTCATTTTTGGGCCGGTTCGGTCATGGGTCAAGCTGGCCCACGTTTTCGATGAAATTTTTTTCAGGATAGGGTAATCGACACTCAGGAGTGGGATGGTGGAGATAACCAAACCACCGAGGTTTCCCACTTGTAAGGTAAATTCCAATGGTCAAATTCAAAAAATTCCTTCAGATTCGAATTTCCCATGCGTGAAAACCCCCTAGTGCAAAAATTAGCCATTTTGGTAAACTGTTGAGAATTCGAATTTTTTTACCCTTTGGTCACTCTGGGGGCAACCCCCTGCCCCGAAATTCGTGGGAGGGGGAGTTGTACATGTATGTCCGGGACGGCTGGATATAGGGCTGTATCCTGGCCAGCCCCATTGTAGGAGCGGCCCGGCCCAGGGCCGCTCGGGGTGATGAAATTGAGGCTATTCAATCTTACTTTTCTTTCAAATTCCTAACATATTGCAGCAAATTGCTTTGTGCTAATTCAAATAATAACACCGGTGTTGTATTATGTAAACTCCATCCCAAGAAGCCAATAATATTGCTGTGAAAGCCAATTCTCTTCAAAACTTCAATTTCTCTATTCAGTTGATCAACTTCATCCGATCCAAAAGTTGTCGCTATCTAAAAATTTAAATTTTGCAAATTTTTTGAAAAAAATGGCCTCTTTGGGTAAGTACCCCTTCCCCCCCCCAGTCGACTCTTCTGCCTACGCCATTGGGGGTGACTCTCCATTTCCATTTGGCTAATCCACTAGTATTTGACAAAAATTTGCGTGGGCGGGGGATAGGTAGAGGTAGATTTTCATCCCTATTCACTTATCACTGTTCTCTTACTTTTACAGCATTTTCACAGTCTTGAAATTTTTGAGTAGCTATACTTTTGTGTATTTGATACAGTGGAGACTCTCCTTTTAGGACACCTAAAATCATTCAAGATTTATTATTTTAATTTATATAAAAATTAAAAACCTTTGTATATAGTGGCAAAAGCACCTTTGCCAAGAATTTTATCAAAATGTAGATTTAACAAGTTCGGATTAACAAACCAATTATCTTCATATAACCTTTCTTCATTTTTGGTTCTTTGGTACCTAAAATTCAAAAAATTTGTTTAATTTTGCGATTTTGATTAATTTTAGACACTTATACCCAGTGGTATAGGCAGAAAGATCGGCTAAGGAGGGCACTTCCTAAAAAAGGCCATTTTTTCCAAAAAACATAGGGGGATCTTCGTGTGTAGTGCTCTGGTCCTTATCTTCTATCCCCTTACCACTTAAGAACAACTTCCGATTCTCTTGTATTGTGACTTAGTTATAAAAGTTTACTGGGCTTTTATATCTAAGAGAATGTTCATTTTTAAAATATCATGAAACTATATTTTTGTCTGGTACCACCCTTGTTTATCAATTCTTAGTTGCTTAAATCACGTCTTTTCCTTGAACTTTAATGCTTACAAGGAAAGGTCATTTTTAGGTGTAAAATCGTGCGAGAAATCGATTGCGCGAATCGCCGAAGCGTGAAAATGCTTCCCTGATTCAGGAAAAATTGTGTTTTTGAAGCGAAAATTGTCATTTTAAAAATTTTACCCCTCATAAAGCTTTGCTTGAGAATGAGAACAAGCAGTTTTATACTCATGCACTATGCTCTTAAATTTCTTCTTCTTCTTTTTCTCCTGTTCTTTTCGACAATATAAACAGCAAATCAAAAATATTAGGAAAACTAACAAAAATGCCCAAAATAGCTTTGTGAGAATATGCCAATTTTCACTGGAAAAAGATATATCTCTCATGGTAAAATTAGCGTTAGCCATCTCATCTTGAAAACTCATTCTCAAGAAATTGTTGAAAAATGAAAATAAGAAAAAAGCTCAGACTGAAATTTTATCAGAAAGGTGGTAAAATTATCAAAATTTTCTTATTTTATCAAAGAAAAGAGGATTAGAAAGTTTATCTAGCAGAATGGCTTCACACAAACATGCCCTATTCTCTTTTTACACACAAAGTATAAGCATATTAATCATAGATTGAGCACAAATATTTAACAAAATTCGTCAGACCCCAGGGTCATGTTCAGGATTTTTTATGGGATGAATGGCACCATAGGTGTATAAGGGGGGGGTGATCGTTTAGAGTGGTTGCGGTACGTTTGACGACCTTTTTTTTGGTTGACGCGCTTCATGTCACAATTTTTTTTAACGTGCCGCAAGTGCATGCGGTACGTTTTTCATTTTTCCCTTGCGGCATGCGATACGTTTTCATTTTTCGGGCCTCATGCGGCTGTATCAGGGCGGGAGGCTCCCACCCCCTATTTTCCTATGGGTGGCACAGTAATTTTTTGTGCTAAAATTGAAGGAAATTCGAAATTTTAAAAACGAGTTATGTCATTCAACTATATTCTATGACTGATCGTATTTCATAAGTTTAAGAAACGCAATAAAGCATACAATAGAAAATACAAACTATAAGATACAGCAAGAAATGATTAAGCGATCATCTATCTTAGGTGTAGTTAAGACAAAGCTTACCTATTTGTGCACTACTGTGACGTCACATGGGTGGTAAGGTGTTAGGGGCATAGGTCACCAGTAGGGGGAGTACACCGGTCCCCCATACTGGATGGATGAATGACTATAAAGGCGGAAGGTCCGAGGATGAGTAGTGAGGGGGGGGGGGGGGGGGGGTACTGTACCCCCCTTGGTAACCTATGGTTAGGGGTATGATTGATGAAGGATTTATATAATAGCTCTAGAAAATATTTACTCAAAAATGATTTCAAATTGTCATAGAGGCCAAGATATGCAAAAATTTTCATGGAATTTCGACAACTTTAAATTCTACGCGAGATTCGAGCTCTAGCCTATAAATTGCAAATCTGATATTTTAGCCACTCAGCTATGGGATCGGGATGGAAGACCAATGTTATGGTATTCGTTCTACTCGTTTCAGCGAGCTGAGTCGAGTATCATGACTCGTTTTTAATTTCCTTCAATTTTAGCAAAAACCGTCGTGATCACAGTTGCACAGACCCCGGTCCAAAATTTTTGTTTTTATGACCCACACCCCCCCCCATCAGTTTGACGACCTTTTTTGGAAGGGG
>OZJO01006138.1:0-10938 GCA_900406225.1 Acrobeloides nanus | reverse complement strand
AATGCGGTTACAAATAGCTGACGCCAGTGGCCCCGTGACCAACATTAGTCCTGTCAACAAGGATAGGATTATATACACTTGAGTGTTTGTTCCATCAAATTCCTAAAAACTTATAGACTATTACATCGATAGAAGAAAAATTTTGGACAATTATGGCACAATAAAGGACTTACCGAAAATCGAATTTTGTGTGCAAAATTCGAATTTTTGGCAAAAAACATCGAACTTTTAACAAAAAATCGAAGGCAAAAGTTTTTTTTGAGAAATGTATGTTGCTTCGAGATCTCGAAAACGCTAAAAATACCCGAATTTTAAAAAAATCCTTTTCGACATAGACTCGAATGAAACGAAGAGGATGAAACGATACGAATAAAACGATACGGATGGGATAACATAATGAAACGAAATCAATAAAAAAAATTTCCCATGGGAAAATTTTTATTAATCTCGTTCCATTATGTTGTTTGATTCGTATCGTTTTATTTGATCGTTTCATTTGTATTCGTTCCATCTGTGTTCGTTTCATTCGTATCGTTTCAAATCTTTCGTTTCAATCGAGTCTATGCCCCAATTTCGAGATCAAATCTTCGAGAGTCTCGATTTCGAGATCTCGACAATCCTACTTACTGTAACTAACGAGTTCGCTATCACACCAAATGAGTACACAAATCCATCTGTGAATGCATGGATCAAGAATGAACCCAAAACTACAAACCATCCATAACCGCCATCCAATGCTATTGGCTTGAATCCGGTTGGTGTTCGCCCTTCCACTGCTCTGCCTGTCATGACAAATCTGAAAATTATTTTTTATAGTAATTTTTTTACAAAATTTCAAGCTAATATAAAGTGAGACATGAGCGAAAGATCAATAAGAAATCAATTCAACACGTGCTCCAAAAATCGCAGTTGAAAACTTTTAAATCTGATAAAAGAACGATAAGAACTTATTTTTGAACTTTGATGCTTATTTTTGGAGATGCTTAAGCAGCTTGTTTTTTTACAAAATTCGATTTTCATTAAAAATTCTATTTTTGCACAAATTCGATTTTTTTAAAATTTCAAAAAATATCATTTCCGCATGTTTTTACCCCTAGAGGGATCATTTACAGAAAAAATTTTCACGTGGGTGGCCCCCTATTGTGTAGTAGCTCAAAAAATTCGATTTTTCATTAAAAAAATTTTCTAAATCGGCTGTTTTTTTTAAATCCAGGGGTTTTTCGATATGGAGAACTCGAATATGACGTAATTTTTTGAATTTGGCTAAATAAAAGGCCCGATAGTGTATGTGTGTGCATCAAAATAAAAATCAAAATAGTTTTTTTAAAGCAAAGGCTATTGGGTGGCTTCTACTCGTTCTCATATGCATTTGAGAATGTCCGTGTTATCAAGCCAAAAACAGTCATTGATAAACAAGCGCCGTAAAACGGTGCACATGAAGTTGTTAGCGAAATTTACAATCTTTTTGTTGTATACCATTTCAGCTAATAATTGTTTTATTTAGTTTATATTTTTTTACTACAAATGAAAAATTTTTTTACTACACATCGAATCATCACAATAATAGGCGTTATTTTGGCATCCATTGGGTATGAATGTTTCCATGAAAAGTTTATTAAAAATCTTTTCAGATGTGCCATCTCACACTACACCAACTCGATGGATTTCTTAACATTATCTGTTGGAGTCCTCATGAGCACCGGATTTGGCTTTATGTATTGTCCTGCTATTGTTATCGTNATTAAAAATCTTTTCAGATGTGCCATCTCACACTACACCAACTCGATAGATTTCTTAACATTATCTGTTGGAGTCCTCATGAGCACCGGATTTGGCTTTATGTATTGTCCTGCTATTGTTATCGTCACCATGTATTTCGAGCGACTTCGAGCACTGGCTATGGGAGTCACGGTTTGTGGAGCTGGTGTTGGCACTTTCATAGTTTCGAAAGTCATTTCATTTCTGATCATTCGTTATGATTGGCGAACAGTGTTTATCATCTATGCAGGTCTTTTTTCCACTATGAATACACACCGAACATCAAATTTTAAGACTTTTCTTGCTGTGTGTCCCATGTGGAATGATATACCGACCGTTGAGCTCGAGCCGATTTATGATGACAAAGAGGAAGAAATGAAAGAAATAAAAAAGAATAAAAATTATTAAAAAGAATAAAAATTATTAGAAAGCTAACCCACTATGGAGTAGTGGGTTAGCTTTCAGTATTGTGTTTTGTTAGGCCCAGGTTCGATCCCCACTATGACACTTCTTTTTTGCACAATTTTTTTCGATTTTTAAAAAATTTTTAAATCGATTTTTACCCCCAAAAATCGCACTAGGGAACTCTAATTTTTATGTTTTCATAACTACTAGGGCCTATAGAATCAGTTCACGTTGACTTCGAAAAAATCTGGGACTATCACCTCGTAAGTGTCCCTTGTTAGGCCTAGGCTTAGGCTTTAGGCTTAGCCTTAGGCCTTAGGCTTAGGCCTTATTCCGGCATTCAAAAATTCGATTTTCTAAAAAATGGAAACGCAAAAAATAACATCGCCAACGTGTTTCTTGCATAAAATTACCCCTAATAGGGTCATTTTTGAAAAAATTTCGGAAAATAAAATTTTTCGATTTTAGACCACTTTCAATGAGGTATAAGAGCCGAAGTAGCTCCAAAGGGGTCATCCAGAATGTAACGTAACTAAAAGGGGAGGGAGGGGTCTGAGAAAAATTGCGGGGGAGAGGTCGAGGAAAGATTACGTAATATCTTCTGATGATGAAGAACCATATGATTTGGAGCAAGAAAACACAAATTTCGATGCGGACGACATGCCCATTTTTGATAAAGACAACCCTGAATTAGTTCTCTTGAAGAAATAGCCGAAAATATCAATTTTTAAAATAAAAAAATNGATGCGGACGACATGCCCATTTTTGATAAAGACAACCCTGAATTAGTTCTCTTGAAGAAATAGCCGAAAATATCAATTTTTAAAATAAAAAAATAAAATAAAAAATTGTATATATGATTATCTGAAAAAAAGTAAATTTTATATGCATTATTATAGAAATTTGAAAAATTACGTAATTTGGGGGGAGGGAGGAGTTAACCAAGAAATCACTAAAAATCACCAGGGAGGGGGTGTAAGTTTTGATTTTTTTAGTCATGTTACATTCTGGATGGCGCCAAATATTTGTCTATGATATCATTATTGTATCAGTATACTTTGGTTGATAAGATTCGGGGGCCTCCCTTCTTTTTTCTTTTGAAATATATTCGTCGTCTTCATTTGGCAAAGTCGTTATCGGAGTAAGAAGTGATATTTCCATCTATCAAATTAAAGAGGGCGTAACATTGATGGCGTATTCTCGAAAAGTCGAAAAAAAATTTCCCGATTTTATTCTAAATACCGACTTTTTAGGGTAATTTCTAGGAGAAAAATCGATCGCGCGCATTTTCGAAGCGTGAAAAATTAAGTTTCTGAAAATAATGATAGAATTGGGAAGTATTTGATCTGCGCAGTGTCCCACTGGTTTCGTCATTCCAAAGAAGAAATGAAATAAACTTCAATAGAGATAGGAGACCGAGAAGTCCAAGTTCATACCGTCCAAATTTTCAACACAGACCAAGAACAGCTTTATTTACAAGGAAGGCAAATACGCATAACCCGACAGTAGCTGTCATACAAGGGGTCCGGACAATCACAATTTTGCGAGATTGTCTAAAATTTTTTTCGACATTTGCGAGGTTGAATGTAACCACGCAAATTGAGATCACTAGTTCAATATCGCAATTTCAAGGTTCAATACAACCTCGCAATGTTCGAGGTTGAATGTAGCCTCGCAAATGGAGAGTTATAATTCATTCTCGCAATTTTGAGCAAAATGTTCCCAAATTTTGCGAGGTCCCCCTAATTTTCGCCAAATTGCGACGTGGGTTGGGTCGGACTGTCCTACCCCTTGCCGATGTATGGTAGCTGTAGTATTGAATGATCTCGAAATTCCAGATGAAAACGAACACATCGTAGCAAGTGTTACAATAAATCCAGTTGTCACTGCAGCCCAGGATATTGTACGACAGAAAGAAGATGCTTTACTGATCCTTCAAGAGTGAGGCTGCGCCTATAGTTCACTCGCAGGGATTGTGAGTGACACGCGAGTAGACCCTTTCAGGGCTTCATTTGAAAAGTTTTTTCCTAGAAGCGCTGGGGCCCAAAAATCATGCATTTTTTGAAAAAGTACCAATTTTTGGGCCCCCAACGCTTCTAGAAAAAATTTTTTCAAATAAAGCCCTGGGGCCTTGATGTGGGTTTATTAGTTTGAGGTCCCATCAACATTTTAGAAAAGAGATTAAACTTCTAGCTTTTAACCTCTTAGAAAAAAGCTCGGCTTCCTGTTAGGTCCCCACCTACCCCGCGGCCCCATTTTTCGGAGCCTGATCGTCGTGTTGTGTCAGTGATTGTAAAAAAATGTAACGTTTATTGTACTTTTATCATTAAATTATATAAAAATTATTTTCATTTTCATAAATTGGCTCCCATAATATGTGATTGAATGAGTACACGAAAAGTAAAAGGTACTATTTGCTTGCAAACCTTTTCACGAAAAGAACCCGTTTACGTGAAAATTTTCAAACGTTGGTTAAAACACTATTGATCTAAAAGATATCAAAAAAACTACCAAGATAAATAGTTTCAGCCTTGTTTTTTCATTCTAAAATTTACCATTTACATATAAAAAAACAAGGCCTGTTCGGATAAATAAAGACACGTTTATACACGTCCAATAAGAAAAGGATTGGCAAAAAAGGAAAAAGTTTGCATGAGCTCTTTTAGTAGGAAGAAGAAGAAGACAATATGTACAACAGAATTCATAAGGCAATATTATGGATCACTTGAAAATTTGTAGCAACAAAACAAGGAATGTAACAAAATGATATTTAGGGTCGGCGCAAACTAACGCAATTTGTCGTAAACCATCTTACGTTAAAACATGATATGGGGCTAAAAAATTAATTTAAAAAATTTTTTGTCAAAGGCAAAATCTTTTGTATCATGCTGGGAATCGAAGTTGAGAGCAATTTCTACGAGCCGACAGTCTTCGCCACTCGGCCATGAGGGCTTCTTAATCTATATCATTAGATTTCTTATGTTAAAACATGATATGGGGCTAAAAATTTTTCCTTGAATGGTACCCCCATGATTTTGGTGTCATTTTTCTTCTCGCATCAAGTCCTATCGATTGGTATAGGTCGTGACGGAATTGGACTTAAGGTGGTGGAGATAGCACACACTAATACACATAGCGCGCTTAATGTTTTAAGATTGAGTTAGTTTGCGCAGACCCTTATAGAATTACAAAATAATCTAGAGATCGTCTAGAGCCAAAAATTTTTCATAAGTGAACAAATTTAGTGCANACACACTAATACACATAGCGCGCTTAATGTTTTAAGATTGAGTTAGTTTGCGCAGACCCTTATAGAATTACAAAATAATCTAGAGATCGTCTAGAGCCAAAAATTTTTCATAAGTGAACAAATTTAGTGCAAGAGTGGCCTTTTACCATTCTTTTCGGCAGAGTTCTCCAATCGAACTTCGTTTCGAAACTTCTTCATAAATGGAATGACAAAAAGCATAATTCCACTCAAGAACAAGCAAACACCACAAAAGACAAAAGTCCAATCATATTTTTTTGTGATATCGAAAAGCCAGCCTAAAAGTGAGTGTTGAATGGTTTGTATTTAATTGACATACCGCAGAATGGTGGGCCGACAAAGGTGGCAATTCCTTGGACAAGTAGCAATAAACCAAATGCATTCGTCAATCGATCCACTCCGATCAAGTCCACCAAGATAACGGATGTCAAACAGACGTATGAGCTGATAAAGAACCCAAAAATAAAGCAATAGCTCGTGAAAACCCATCGATCGAGCATTAGGTAGACAAATAATGAGCCAACTCCGATGATCATCAACGACCAGTTGTAGATCCAGAGTCGGTTTCTGGCACGATCTTTTCCGTATTTGAATGGAAAGGCTCTGTCGCAAACCAAGCCGAAGACGATTCGACCCATGATATTTGCAATTCCTATAATCATGTTATAGTCAAAAAATTTTCTGGGTTTACACGGTTGATTTGATTGAATTAAACGGCAGTATCACTTTTCGTACAATTGTTCTCGTAAGGTACTTTTCGTACAATTATTTTTCGTACGGACTTTTCGTACAGGTACTTTTCGTACGGACTTTTCATACAGGTACTTTTCGTACGAACTTTTCGTACAAATATTTTTCGTACGAACTTTTCGTACAGGTACTTTTTGTACGAATACAAAGGGGGGGGGGCAAAATTACTCGCCAAGGGGGCGAAAAGTCTTCGCCTAAGGAGCAATTTATGAGAGGATATACCGCCCCTTACGCGAAGACTTTTGCCCCCACCCCCTTGTATTTGTACGAAAAGTACCTGTACGAAAAGTCCGCACGAAAAATAATTGTACGAAAAGTACCGTACGAAAACAATTGAAAAAATTCGAAAAAAACTGAAAAAAACTCTTTTTTTTAATGCTTCATCAATCGTTTCAATATCACCGAACCTGATTCAATCAAATCAACTCCAGAAAAAACTTTCGACTATAATCTATAGAGACATTGCCTCACTTACCATAGGCAGCTACAGTTTGTGCGGCTACAGGCTTTGATAAACCAAGCACCTTTTCAGCATTCATCGGCATAAACATGGGTGGAGCATTGAAACCGATACTAGTCAAGAAATTCGAAACGGCAAATAGCACGTAGATGGGGTCTGTAAACAATGACAAGTCCATCATTTTCGTCACCGTCCTAAGAAAATTTGGATTTTCAAAAAAGTTGGTATTTTTGATCAAACCTCCAAATTTCAATTGCTCGACTTGCACTAGTTGCTTGACTGTCTAAGTTCTCGTCCTCTTCAGCAATCGGTTGATTATCCAAGGACATTTCTTTACCATGAGTCTTGTCTTTTGCACTAATAGCACCATGAGAGTGTAACGAAGAGATCGAGCGGAATTTTTCTCCTTCTTTGTTGTACTCTGGAAGGCCACTAAGTGAGCCGGTGTAGAAAACATCTTTCACATTCAAATATCCAGCAGATTCGCTAAAATTAAGTTCATATTGTCTCCAGCTCGCAAATCATAAACTAAGGTTCGGGATTTTTCAAGAATTCTTTTAGACTCAAGGAGGAATCGAACCCTTGCTAGTGTCGATGATGCCGTAGTCTCGGCAGCGCACCGGACCACTACACCATGGTGGTCACTGAATGACTCGTAACTAATTTCAACCTTGAAATAGTGCCAACCCACAACAATAACCATAAAGATTTATTTTAAAACAAACCTGAAGGTGCTCGACCTGGGCTTTGCCACCAAACCCAATGATGAATACCTCTGAAGTCCAGTAGTACCTTCGCCACTTGCCTTCTCAGGGTCTTCATTCACTTCGTTATGTGAAATAGCAGCTCGTAGTTTTCCATGGCCGTTTAATGTTGGCTTGGTAGTGATAACAGGTGGTGATAGAAGCTCTTTCCTATCATCAGTTCCATGCGGTGAAGCCTTGTCTTCATCTTCTTCGGCAATCGGCTCTGGCCTGTGCAACTCGAGAGATCGGTGGTGATCGACTTTGCCATTCTTTTTTATTTCGATCATTTCTTCATCTTCGCCATCATAAATTGGCTCGAACTCAATCGGTCGGTATAGCATTCCACATGGGACACACAGCAAGACAATTACTAAAAATTTGATGTTTGGTGTGTATTTAAAGAGAGAGAAAGGGATGCGCATCAAAATGCATAATGGTCAAAATACATAATGAGCTTAGGCCTTAGACTTAAGGCTTAGGTCTTAGGCTTAGACCTGAGGCTTAGGCTTAAGCCTTAGGCACAGGCTTAAGCCTTAGTCTTAGGCTTAAGTCTAAGCCTAAGGCTCCTAGGCTTAGANAAAGTCCTAAAATTTGATGTTCGGTGTGTTTTTACAGAGAAAAAAGACCTGCATAGATGATAAACACTATTGGCCAATCATAATGAGTGATGAGAGAGATGAGATAATTTTCGAAAAATACGAAAGTGCCAACCCTATCTCCACAAACGGTGACTCCCGTAGCCAGTGTTCGAAGTCGCTCAAAATACATGGTGACGATAACAATAGCTGAACAATACATAAGGCCAAATCCGATGCCCATGAAGATTCCAACCGGGAATGTTAAGAACTTTACCGTGGTGGCGTAGTATGAGATGGCACATCTGAAAAGATTTTTAATGAATTTTTCATGGAAAAATCGTGTACCCAATGGATGCAATAATAGCGCCTATGATTG
This sequence comes from Acrobeloides nanus, assembly GCA_900406225.1. Classification (NCBI taxonomy): domain Eukaryota; kingdom Metazoa; phylum Nematoda; class Chromadorea; order Rhabditida; family Cephalobidae; genus Acrobeloides; species Acrobeloides nanus. The sequence continues at coordinate 2,597 of OZJO01006138.1, read as the reverse complement.
TGGCGTTTCGACATCCAATGCGGTTACAAATACCTGACGCCAGTGGCCCCGTGACCAACATTAAATCTGTCAACCATAATAGGGCTAAAGGTCCAAAGTATATTTCATACAATTCCTAAAAAGTTATAGACTGTTACATCTATAGAAGAAAAATTGTGGGCGACAATAAATAGAGAAGGCACCCGTCCATTTTTGGTAAAAATCGAATTTCGACAAAAAATCGGATTTTTGTGCAAATTCGAATTTTTGACAAAAAAATCGATTTTTTTATTTAAAATTTGAATTTTCTCTAAAAAATGAAGTAGTTTTGACCTATAAAATTTTTTATTAGATTTTTCCCATGGGAAATTTTTTTTTATTGGTTTCTTTCCATTATGTCGTTTCATTCGTATCGCTTGATTTGATCGTTTTATTTGTATTCGTTCCATGATCCCGACTCCGATCATAGATGAATAGGGTGGGGGTCGTAAACCTCCTCGCGCGGCGCGGGAGGCTCTAAAGAAAATTTTTGCCTTTCGCCCCCCCCCCCTCTGCCGCCATCCCTCCCATTCTCCCTTTCGCCTTCATCCCCTCCAGATTCGTGGCGAAAGTTATAGTAGCAGAAATTCGCTGTCAAGCTGACAACCAATAACTTCGCCTCAGTATAGATTTATTGTTCATGAAATCCCCTAGCTTTATGCCCAAATGACCTTTACTTGAAACCTTAACAGAAAAAAGGTAGGCCCAGGGGATTGAGGGATCATTTTTGCTTAGAATTTTGTCTTATTTTAAGGATAAGTCCTCGTAGAAGAATCAAAACCTGATTGCGGTATCAACAGCGAGATCTTTTCACGAACCACAACTTTCATGGGCTACTTATTGGCAGAACCTTCAACTTTGGTAAGTTTTGGCTTCATTTTCGATGCTACAAAGGTTATTTTATATGACAATGCTTATATTTGAGATCTTATAGCAATACTAATCTCTTATTTTGATTTTTTATCTAATTTTTGGTTTATGTTTTTTAAATAAGGTTTTTAAAATTTTTACCTATTTTTTGTCCCTTCCACCCTTCTAGTATTTTCTCAAAAACACCAAATATCCCGACATACTTGGGTGCATTAGCAATGTTATATGGAAACTATAAATGAATTTTTTTATATTAAGTTTTACAATGAATATTTTAGCGTTAAATATTTTTTAAATTATGCACTGCTAGCATAATTTTTTTTATTTTTGCAGGGAGAAAATTCGAACGTTTACCTGGTTTATTAGCAAAATATACTTTTCTGAGAAGTTGTGAAGCAAGAAATGCTGACCGATTTGAAGAATTTTTAAAACTTGCAAGCTCTGTTATCAACCTTTTAATTGATCCGCTCTAAATGTTTTTCAGCGATGCTGAACTTTAAGAGGTCTATGAAGATGAATATGAACAAATTTAATTTATTTAAATACCATGTTCTTTCATTTTTCTGAAATAAATTAGGATAATTAACCCTACTATAGCAAACAGTCTTAAACATGGTTTTTTGAAGTTCATAAGCCTATTCTTTACATGCATTACTGCGAATCTCGGATAAAGACAAAAGAAAAAAATTTATACAACAAAACAAAGCAATATAACAAAATGATACTTAAAAGAACAGGGCTACAACAAATAAGAAAATTCAAGAGATATCTAAAGCCTTTTTTCACAAAAAATTTAGTGTAAGAGTGGCCTTTCGCAATGTTTTTCGGCAGAGTTCTTAAATCCGACTTCGTTTCGGCGTTTCTTTATGAAAGGAATGGTAAAAAGCATAATTCCACTCAAGAACAAGCAAATGCCGCAGAAGGTAAAAATCAAATCATAACTCCATGTGATATCATAAATCTTATCTAAAAGTAATTTTATCAGTTGTTTGTCCAAACTTTTAATTACTACAAATGATCGGGCCTACGAAATCGGCAATTCCCTGGACAAGAAGCAATAAACCAAATGCACTTGTAAATCGTTCAATTCCGATAAAGTCCACCAATATAACGGACGTAAATCTATATGGGGTAATAAAAAACCCAAAAATGAAGCAATAGCTTGTAAACACCCATTGATCGACCATAAAAAAGACGAATACTGAAGCAACTCCACTAATCATCAAAAACCAGCTGTAGATCCAAAGACGGTTTCTTGCACGATCTTTGCCATACTTGAATGGTAAGGCATTGTCGCCAACCGAACTGAAAACGATTAGACCAAAGAAGCTTGCAATTCCTAAAATAGGAGATCAAATTAGTAATTAGAGAAATTGTCTTTTACCATAGACTATTACAGTGATAGCAGCATTAGATTGTGATAAACCAAGTACCATTTCAGCATTTATAGGCATAAATGTAGGCAGAGAAATTAAACCGATAGTTGTCAAAAAATTTGAAAAGGCGAAGAGTAAGAAGACGGGGTCTGCAACCAATGACAAATCCAACATTTTCTTTATCATCCTAGGCTCTTTTTTGTCTTCAGTTAGATGTGGTGAAACCTTATCTTCATCTTCTTCGGCAATCGGCTCCTGCCTTTGCAACTCTAGAGATCGGTTGTGGTCGACTTTGCCATTCTTTTTTATTTCTTCATCATAAATTGGCTCGAA
>OZJO01006136.1:0-12510 GCA_900406225.1 Acrobeloides nanus | reverse complement strand
AAATTCAAAACAAATTCCAGAAATCGCCAACTTCAAATGCGATTATCTCGACAACGATAACGATTCAGAATTTACTGTAAAAACAGAAAATGCTCCATTTTTCATGAATTTTTCGAATATATATAAATTATGGCAAATTTCGCTAATCTAAAGAATTTTCAATTTTGAAGTGATTGGCTTCGAACGTGAATTTTTCTAACTTTGGCACCGACCTGCGCTATGCTCGGCCTATCATTGAAAAGCTGGCGACTTGGTTACATTTTACAGCTTTCAGATCTTTGCGCTCGAGTATCTATAAAAAGTTATAGCTGAAAAAGTGAATTTTTGGACACCTTTTGACACCTTGAAAATCAGGAAAACGGTCATAGCTTCACAACCTTGAGGTTTTTGAAGCTTCGACACACCCTACAGGACCATGCCTACCGTATCTCGAAAGCTAAAAGTAGAATTCAAAAACGGACTTCAGATTCGTGTTCAGTGACCTTGAAAACGGTAGGATATGTCAAATTCGAGAAAATTCCAACAACTTTTTCACTGTGCTCTTCATATATGGAAGCAAGTGTGAAAAGTCGAGATATCGTCTTTTAAAATCTCAAGGCTGTAGAGTTAGAGTTGAAACAAAACAAGTTAATGCCCCAAAATGGACCAAAATTGGTCATTTTTGCATAAATTTTTTCTAATTAATAAAGTGAAGAATCAAAGCATTATTGATTTTTTAAAGACACCCCAACATGCGAGGAATCTTTCTATATCAAATTTATTAGCAATACATTTTCCTATAAAAAGTTAGCTGCCCTCAAAGGTACATACCTTATAATAACACATAAAGAACTACATCTTGAAAAATCGCACATCTCCAGAGAGATTCGTTCCACAATTTTTTTAACGCTATAACACTCCTCTACATTAGATCTCTCAAATAACACCATTTTGGAAAAAATCCAAGCAAGAGCCACGAACTATACATTAGCCTAGCTCCTATATTTATTGTTCTTATGGGGGTATTTTATCATAAAAAGACTACCGGCTTCAGAACGCCGTAGCCGAAAAAAGTGCTTCAACAGTTAGGAAAACACCTATTTAAAAAAATTTCTCTATCAATGAGGATTACATCGCATACTAGGATTTTCTGAATGGAGCGAGTCCACTTGTGATGTTTCCTTGTTAGTCTTCGCCGATATATGAATTTTTCAATTCGGCAGGATACTAATGAACACCGTAGCTATGGGGGAACACCGAGCGCACATGTCCTAAACCCGAAATTTCTTAGAAAAGGCCCCAAGATGGCATGGCTTCTACTCCTCTGTCTGTGTCGACAGCCAGCAATTATCGATCCTGCTCTGAAGCAAGTTGATTCCTACTGACTGTATTTAGACTCGAGTCCATACCCGTAATCGGAATGAGGCTGAACTTTAGATATATCCTACCGAATTCTTCAACCAATAATCTATAGCATCAGGATGAGCAAACTTGTCGATTAATTTCAATTTTCGGTTTGCAGTCAGGTCATATTGATAAATAGCGCCATAATGGGTCGAGAGTAAGAAAATTAGGTCTTCTCTTTTAGCACTGGTCATAACTAATTCTTCTATGGGACAACTAACCATCATTTCACAAGAAGAGTCGTTGAATTCAAGGCCACAATGCGTATTTCTCAGCCAAAAATCGGTATGGGTGCAATTAACCTGAAATGAGGATAGTAATAAAGTTTTAATAATTCGCATTAAAATTATGGAATGATTGTAGTAGTACATAGCAACTTGTTCTGAGTGGACTGATCATTTAAAAATATTATGTTTTTGAGGTTTTTTGGGGACGAGGGTACTTTTAATCTCGGGGCTCATAATGTTCCCTTTGTCCAAGGGGATCTAATTTGGAGGTAGAGTCGGAAATTACCGTATTTTCTCTAAAATACAGGGTGGCCCAAAATAACGTGACCCCTATTTTCGCTTTGAGTTTGCCCTGGTCGTCGCGTTTTGCTTGATCATTCCTTTCGCGCGCTGAATATTCTTCTTGCTTCTTGCCGTTTTCTTTCGCCCTCTCCCAGGTCGATCTTCGTTGCTACCCGTTTCTTCATATCGACGGATGTGTTTGATAACCGTACTTCGGGGAATAGTGAGAAGTCGAGCAATTTCGTGATTGGACACATCGTTTTCGTGCATACGAACAATAGCTGGGCGAAAATCTTTCATTTTTATCTACAAAAAATAAAGTATAGAATAAAAGAATTGCTCAAAAAACAAAAAAAGTCACATTTCATAGGGGTCACGTTATTTTGAGCCACCCTGTTAGGCCCCAGAGTTGCGTAAAAAAAGTTGTTTCATGAATTTTGGATTCAATTATTTTTACCTTAAATGTCCTTATTAGAGTAATTCGATGCGGGGAATCAATTGCGCGCACTTCCGAAACGCGAAAACTCTTGCCTGCCCCTGATTCAGGAGAAAAATGCAAAAAATGACCATTTTCGCTTCAAAAACCCAAGAAGCATTTTCGCGCTTAGGGAATGAGCGCAATCGATTCCTCCGCATCGAATATCCCATAATAGGGTGATTTTTAGGTAAAAATATTTGGGTCCAAAATTCATGAAAAATGGTAAAATGGAACTTTTTTGCGCCAATCTGTACTTTTTTAATAATAAAAGCTTTACAAAATCAACAAATTGTTGAACAAATGGTCTTTTTAATCGAATTAATACAGTTTTTCATAACGATTACGCATATGTAAAAAATTGAAAATAATTTTAGTCAAGGGGTCTAAGGCCGATGTGTATCTCATTAAAATTTTAAGGCCTATTTATTCATGAAAAATGCTATACATCAATAATATTCTCTGAAACACACGAATTTGGATCTTTCCCAGGCTTGTATCCATCAATACGAACACATGAATAAGGTAATCCAATGCGGGGTTGTGGTTTTCCGTCATTGTCGACTAAAAAATGGAATTTTAGCAGCTAAAAGATTATGTCTTACAATAATGGCCTTTTGGAAGGCATATGGCATTATCACCGCAAACATGTTGATCACATCTGTTTGGAAGTTCTGGTTGAGCAGAACTATGGTAGACTCGAAATGTATACGGTCTGTTTACACTAATTAGCTAAAAGTGAGATACTGACAATATCTTTTTTTGAGAAAAGTATAGGATTCAAGGATATTTTTCCTCTGCTCTGGACATAAAATTCAAAAAATGCCAAAAAATCGAATTTTGCGGCAAAAATCGCATTTTTGGGAAAAAAGTTTCGATTTTTGATCAAAACTCAAAAATTAAAAAGAATGCTAAAAAATTGATTTTGTTTGGTAAAAATGACTTAAAGGGGGGGAGGGGAACCACTTTCATGAGAAAATCCGGTTTTTGACAGAAAAAAGTTTTTACATGATTGGTCATATATAGGGTAAAAAATTGCGAGGAATCGATTCCCGCCATTATTTTTTGACCACGACTTCAAAAAAGTGGTCAAATATCTAAAAAATCGATTTTTTTAGGGGTTTTTTACACTTAGTTTAACTTTTTTCAACAATTTTACGTAATTTTTTCATTTCCTTAGTAATTTTAGTAGATTTGATCATGCTGAATCGTTATATAACATTAGTTTTGCGTGGAATACAAAATTGAAGAATCTAATACAGACTTTTGGCTAATTTTTGCATGTTGATAAGCCTAATAACTTCTTATATTTTTAGAAAAATATGAGTAAAATTTAAAAAAAGACTCTTAAAGGTTAATTTTTCACGCTTCAAGAATGCGTGCAATCGATTTTTGAAGCGTGAAAAAGCCTAGAAATTACCCTAAAAAGTCGGTTTTTAGAAGAAAATCGAAAAAAAATTTTCGCGTTGAAACGCAGTTCTACCCTGATTTTCAGGGTCAAATTTAATTTGTCACGCTTTGAAAATGCACGCAATCGATTTTTCGACTGGAAATTGCTCGGAAAAGTCGGTTTTTAGAAGAAAATCGGAAAAAAATTTTTCCGATTTTTTCGAAAAACCGGATTTTCTGATGAAAGTGGTTCCCCCTTTAAAAATGGAATTTATGGCATTGAGGTCCCAAATTGCTATTTTGGGAAAAAGACTAAAAATCGATTTTGGATTTAAAATTGTAAAGATTAAAAAATGCCAAAAAAATCGATTTTTTTGGCAAAAATGACTAAAAAATTGCAGAAATGGTTTTTCTCCAAAAATGCAACAAAAAATCGGTTTTGGTCAAAAATTCAAAAAAAATATTCTCAAAACTTGACAAAATCGTACAATTTTCAAAATTCGGCAAAGATCGTAAATCCATTTATTTATTCTCTCCCATAAAAATTTTCCAATTTTATTACAAAAACCCTAATTTAGCAGGGTGGCGCAAATTGTGCGCTTTTGTGATTTTTGGGATTCGGAAATTTTTTTCCAAAAAATTGCCCTAAAAGTGATTTTTATATAAAAAATTCGAAAACTGACTATTTTTGCTTCAAAAACCCAATTTTCCCTGAATCAGTGTCAGTGAAGATTTTTCATGGATTGGGAATGCGCACAACCGATTCTCACATCAAACTACCCCTAGAGGGGTCATTTTGGGTAAAAATAAAAGGATCAATTTTACCTTTCTAACCTCTCTGCCATTTTTTTTATTGAACTTATTCATAACAAAAACACCCTTATTATATTCAGTCCAATACAGCTTCTCCTCAAATATAGCCAATGTACGTGGATGCTTGATATGCGTCTTAAAGTGCAAAATAGTCCTCCGACCATTATAATCAGCCGATTTAATAGTCCCAGTATCTATCCAATAAATTCGTTCATCGAAGATATCCAATGCTATGCAACATAGCCAAATTTCGATGCTGATTCTGGATTCAACTATTGTCTAAAACGTGAGTTTTTCGATCTGCTACTGTCGACTTCTCCTAACAAGAGAAAATTTCGATCATGACTTCTTCGATTTTGCCCAAAAATATACCGATTTTTTTATCCATAGTGGTAGTACTAAAAAATAGCAAAAAATTTTTCCAATTTTACGATTTTTTATCGAAAAAATAGATAAAAAAAAGAGCGGCAATTTTTTGCATCGTTCTCGTGAAACAGACTATACCATGCGATCATTTCCATCCATTGTAGCTCGTTCCATATTATTCAAACTTATCCAGAAGATTAGGCCTTTTGATGGGTCTACGGTTATGGCTTGAGGATAGAATTCTTTAAAGAGAACTTTATGCTGTTTAGTGTTCAAGTCCATAACATTGATATTCTAAAAATATTTATAAAATACAGATCCCTCAAAGATGCCGTGGAGTTATGGTCCAAAGTAGAATTGAACTTTATGACACTCTATGAACTATTTTCTGATTCAGGGAAGGAAATGGGCAAAGTGTTTTAGAAACCAAAATAGAGATATGAAAAAATTTCATGGAATTTGGTCAAATTTAATTTCGGTCCGGGATTTGAACCCTCGACCTATAGACTGAAATTTGTTACACTACCACTCGGCTATGAAATTCTGTAGCCACTGTGTACAATATGGGTCTAGTTTTACTCGTCTCGATGAGCTGAATCGAGTGGTGTTAACCGTTTTTAAAATTTCACCCAATAACTTTTTTTTCACTTTGGTCCACCGTGAAACCCCCCCCCCCCCCCAGTTTGGACTAAAATTAAGGCACCGGTGACACTGAATACCCTTCTTTTTAATGAACCTTGGAAAGCTAAGTACAAATAAAGGTTTTTCTAGTTTAGGCTCACCGTATGATTATTTTCAATATGGGCCGCCCAAAACAATAATCCATGAATCCAATCAAAAGCTAAAACAGAAATTGTATTTCTATGTTCAACAAGAACAGCGTGATTGCCATTATCATCACAAGCAATCATTTTTGGAAATTGTAAATTTTTAGTCAAGTTACACATGTAGATCTTCTCTCGATCTGACCAGATTATTGTCTTAAAATAATTTAATTTTTTAAAACCTTTTTTAACCTTAAATATTGAACGCTCTATGCCTGTATGTTTCACTGTTTGTGCTATCTCCGTAACCTTAAAAGGAGCGTAACATTTATAACCTATTCTCGAAAAATCGAAAAAATTTTTCGATTTTCTTCTAAAAACCGAATTTTTAGGGTAATTTCTAGACGAAAAATCGATTACGCGCATTCCCGAGGCGTGAAAATGCTTCCTTGGTTCTGATTCAAGGAAATGAGTGTTTTGTATTGAAGCGAAAATATGAAAATTTTGGATTTTTCTTCTAACATCATCGTTTTAAGGGTTATTTTATGCGAGAAATCGATTCAGCGCATCACCGAAGCGTCAAAATGCATCCTTGACCATTGTCCTTGAAAAATTATATTTCTATCGCAACGCTTCGGTGATGCGCTGAATCGATTTCTCGCATAAAATAACCCTTAGAACGATGATTTTAGGAGGAAAATCCAAGATTTTCATATTTTCGCTTCAATACACCCATCTATTTCCCTGAATCAGGATCAAGGAAGCATTTTCACGCTTCGGAAATGAGCGCAATCGATTCCCCGCATGAAATTACCCTAAAAAGTCGATTTTTAGAAGAAAATCGGAAAAATTTTAATATGATTTTGAGGGAGAAATTTCAAAATTTTCGATTCAATACACACATCTATTTCTCTGAATCAGGATCAAGGAAGCATTTTTACGCTTAGGGAATGCACGCAATCGATTTTTCGCCTAGAAATTACCCTAAAAAGTCGATTTTTAGAAGAAAATCGGAAAAAATTTTCGCGTTGAAACGCAGTTCTACCCTGATTTTCAGGGTCAAACTTAATTCTTCATGCCCCGAAAATGCGCGCAATCGATTTTACGCCTAGAAATTACCCTAAAAAGTCGGTTTTTAGAAGAAAATCGGAAATTTTTTTCGATTTTTCGAGAATGGGCTATAAATGTTATGCTTCCTTTAAGTCCAATTTCGTCACGGCCTATACTAATCGATAGGACTCAGAAGAGAAGAGTCAATAGAGTATCATATATGGATTATAGTCCATTTCAGCTGGAGTGCAAAAAAATTTTTTGGCATCATAGTGCAGTGGATAAGTAAGCCGAGCGTCCGATTTCGCAAGTTAAGCAACATTGGGCCCGCAGGTTCAATTCCCACTAAGGCAACAATTTTAATTTTCAAAATTTTGATTTGCAAAAAATGGAACGAAAAATTTTTGCTTCATGTTTTGAAAAATCAAACTATTGAACATCAAAATGTGTTGCCCTAATGTAGTCGAACCTGCGGACCAACATTGCTTAACTTGCAAGAGTGAATTTTCGGCTTCCTTATCCACTATATTATGGTGCTCCAACTATTTTGCACTTCAGATGAAACGGACTATACAGCTTTTCCCTTATACCATCCCTCCCTCAATATACAGGGTGATAAAAAATGCAATTTTTGTGATTTTTACATGAATTTGAGACTCGAAAATTTTTTTCTAGAATGACCCGTTTAGGGGCAATTTTATGCAGGGAATCGATTGCGTGTATTCCCGAACCCTATCGACAATCAGCAATTATCGATCTTGCTCTGAAGCAATTTGATTCCTAATGACTGTATTTAGGCGTGAGTCCATATTTGTAGTCGGAATGTCCGAACTTTAGATATATCCTACCGAATTCTTCAACCAATAATCCATAGTTACATCTGAATCACCAATGTCTACTAATTTCAACTTTCGATTTGTAGACAGTTCATATTGTTGAATAGCGTCTCTGGTCGAGAGCAAGAGAATTGGGTCTTCTCTCTTAGCAGTGGCTATATCTAGTTCTTCTTTGGGACAACTAATTGCCATCATTTCACAAGATTCACGGCCACAATGCGTAGCTCCCAACCAAAAATCTGTATAGGTGCATTTGACCTGAAATGAGGATAGTAATAAAGTTTTATGACTACGCATGAAAAAGATGGAATGATTGGAGTAGTGTATGGCAACTTTTTCTGAGTGGACTGGTCCCAAAAACAAAAAATTAAGTTTTTGGTAGTGTTAGAAAACCGACCCGAACCCACCGGATCGGGTTGATTCGTTTCATCCTTTTCAAATCCTGCGGCGCTGGTTTTTTACTTTAACTATGTCCCTTTCCGCCCATAATTAAAAAAAGCTCGCATGGATGGCCAAGTGGTCCAAGAAGCCGACCATATGATCTATCAAGTTAAGCAACGTTGGGTCCGCAGGTTCGATTCTCACTAGGGTAACATTTCTGTCTTTCAAAATACTGTTTGGAGTAAAAATTTTCTGCTCCATGCGGGCTTTTTTTAAAGGGGGAGAACCATTTATATACAAAAATTGATTTTTATCTAAATTTATTAAAAATGTGTTTTTGACACATGTATAGGGTAAAAATAAGCGAAAAATTGATTCTCGTTGCTATTTGTTGTGTAGGATCTCGAAAAGTGGACAAAATTGTGAAAAATTGATATTTGGAAAATTTTTAGTATATTTAACGTAAAATTCCATTTTGAGCTTAAAAATAACAGATATTGTTTTGGCCATAACTTTTGAATCTTTTATCCAAATGGCATGGTTTTGGTGTAATTTTTAGCTTATAAACGGAGCTAAAAAATGATACTAAAATCACCACATTTGGATAAAAGGTTCAAAAATTATGTCCAAAACACTAAGGTGGCCAAAAAGGGTGCTACCTAAAAGTAAACATTAAAAAGTAAACATATAAAAAGTAAACAAAAAAGTATGTAAAAGTAAACAAAATTAAAAATTTTGTTTACTTTTACATACTTTTTTGTTTACTTTTTATATGTTTACTTTTTAATGTTTACTTTTCATCACGCCCCACCAAAAAATACCACATATAAAAAAAGAAATCATCGGGAGACAGCGGGAGACGAGTCGATTTCAACAAATATTTTTTTGATAGTAAGTATTAAGGGTCTAGTTTTTGTTTTTACAAGATAGGTTTTGGTAGCTCTCTATATAGCCGAGATATAGAGATTTTTCGAATATAGGCCATTTTCGTGATTTTTGAAAAATCGATATATTTCATATTATAACTATAAATCTACAAATCTATAGTACAGAATTTGATACAACGCGGAATATCCTGTGCAGAAAATCCGTGCGGAGCAATTTGTGTGATGCATTCTTTCCTATTGCCAAAAAATTTGCGCGACTGGCGGCGCGAAAAAACATGGAGGGGGACCAAGATTTTTGTTGCGAATTTTTTTTAACTATAAAAAAATGACTTGATTCCCTTATTTTTGCCCAAAACTTTGGATCATTTTCGAAAAAAACATAAGGGGGATGAAGGCAAATTTTTGTTAAATTTTTGCTACAAAAACAGTTAAAAGGTGACCCGAAAATCCGGCATAGGCTCTAATGGAATGAAGAGGATGGAAAGATACGAATGAAACGACAATGGAACTAAACCAAATTCTGAGTTTTCGTGTCAATATTCAGGTAAATTCAAACCCTTTTCCGGACGATTTTCGGGCGCCGTCTGGAAATGACATCGTTTCATTCGTATCGTTTCATTCGAGTCTATGCCGAAAATCCGAGTCGGGTTTGACCCGAACCCTCTGATCCGACCCGAACCCACGCTTCGGTGATTCGCGCTGACCCGATCATGATTTCTAACACAAGTTTTTGATTTGTTTTTTGGGACGGGGGAACTTTCCGAGGATTTATAATGACAAAAAAACGAAAAATCCAAAATAACGCCCTCCTTGAAGGGAATTGAAAAAAATAAATAAGATCCGGATCTTATTTTAAAAAAATACGGTAAGGATCTCAAAAGTTCTGGCACATTTTTTAAACAATACTTACAGTTGTTCCCATGTTTGTAACACAGTCAATTTGGCTACGATGTTTCCATAAAATATAAATATCTACATGGCACACACTCAAATAATTATCACATTCAATCAGATCTCCTTCCATGCCATGTGGTATAAATAGAGTGCGCTTAGGCTTCCCATTAATGTGACATGAGATGGTGATGTCCTCCGCAAAAATTGTTGAAAATGAAGTCAGAAAGGCTCCGAATAAGATTAACATGCCTGAAAATCAATATGATCACATATATTTTGATGGAGGTCTGAATACCCTCCCAGATAGGCAAAATCGGATACCACATATATATATTTTGTTGGCAAAATTCATGAAAATTTTTGCATATCTATCATTTTTATGCGAGAACACGATGGCTGGCGTAATTATTTTTCCATGAAAACTTTTGAAAAAATTGAAAAATCGAAAAATATAAAAAAATCTAAAATTGAAAATTTTCAATTTTTTTTTAAAGTTGTCATGGAAAATACCCCCCTAATTTGATCACTTGATATCTGAATGGCCAAAAAGTCAATTTCAAGTCGTTTAACTTGACGCCTCAAGAACATTGTTTCCAACCGAGCTAGGATCATTCATTAGACTTGTTGATCGAATTTTTGAGTTCAAATGAGTTTAACACTCTTCCACATCTTGATCATTTGTGTCTCTTTTTGACCAGTTTTTGACGCTGAACACGAAGCTGCTAAAGGTTGAGCATAATAATTTGAAAATAAAAGAAAAAGACAAAAACTTGAAAGTATACAATTTTTCATCTCTAATACCAACTTGATGAAAGTTTAAAATGACGGGCGTTTATAAGCTGTGGGTTGTGTAAACAGTTTCAAATTAAAAGGTTTATGAAAATAAAAGGTACGCATTGAATAAATTCAGCATGACGTGGGGCCTAATCATACGTGGGTAACCTGGGTTGACCCACCCTATATCGCCGCAAGAGGGTAAAATGTAGAAAACATGTGGGTGTGGTGGATGAGGGAAAAATTGTATCGCAGGTCGGCATTTCGCGCCGACCTGCGATACAATTTTTTTATGTATAAAATGCGATACGTTTTTTTTGGTCGACAAACGTATCGCATTTGGGTCTTCGACCTACCCCCTTGCCCATGTATGTTTTAGAAAAATATCTTTTTATTATTTTGAGCATATCTCCTCGTAGGAATTGTTTTGAGAGGTAGTTGATGAGAAAGCTGGAGATCAGCGCTACAACTTATATATACACCTATAGAAAGTTTTCGCTTCAATAAAAAGTGATTTCATATCTTTCAAAATACTTGGATTTTTGACAAAGATCGGCACTTTTGGACCTGTTTCGGAGATTTTCATCAAGGACAGTTATTAAAAAATTGTAGCCCAAATTTCCAGGAAAATTTTGGTATATTGGGTTTGGCTGTTTGATAACAATTTGACTGAGTTATGGCCATTTTATTCTTGGAAAATGGTCATTTTTTGATGATTTTAGCGTTTTTAGCTCCTAAAATATGTTAACTTAATTATTTCTGTATAAAAATGAGTTATTTCATCGTTTTGGGCCGTGGCAAAAATTTCTGATCATTTTGGAACGATTTTGAAAAACTTTATTTGATCATTTTTGAGCGAATCTGATATAGCCTTAAAAAACTAGTATTTTTACTCTGAACCTGGATCACGAATCTGGACCCAAAAATAAAGTTTTCCAAAATCGTTCCAAAATGATCAGAAATTTTTGCCACGGCCCAAAACGGTGAAATAACTCATTTTCATGCAGCAATAATTAAGTTAACATATTTTGGGAGCTAAAAACGCTAAAATTATCAAAAAATGACCATTTTCCAAAAATAAAATGGCCATAACTCAGTCAAATTGTTACCAAACAGCCAAACCCAATATACCAAAATTTTCCTGAGAATTTGGGCTATAATTTTTTTAATAACTGCCCTTGATGAAATTCTCCAAAACAGGTCCAAAAATGCCGATCTTTGTCAAAAATCCAAGTATTTTGAAAGATATGAAATCACTTTTTATTGAAGCGAAAACTTTCTATAAGTGTATATATGAGTTGTAGCGCTGATCTCCAGCTTTCTCATGAGTGGTCAACCACCTCTCAAAACAATTCCTACGAGGAGATATGCCCAAAATAATAAAAAGATATTTTTCTAAAAAGGTATCTGTACAAATGGGGCTCTAGACCCCCCTAAAGTGAATTTTTTCAAAAAATTTTTGCAGCTTCGTGTTCAGCGTCAAAAACTGGTCAGAAAGAGACACAAATGATCAAGATGTGTGGGAGTGTTAAAGAGGTATTCTGGCAGTTGTGTTTAAAGACAGGATAACCCCAAAGCTAGCCTGTCAGCGAGGGTAATCAAAACCAAAAGAATAAAAAGTATCAGCTGCCAATATAAAAATAACACTTGCTTGAACTCAAAAATTATGTAGAAAAAGCGTTTATATACGTTGAAATGGCTTCCTGGTTGTTATTGGCTGATATTAGGAAAAACTGTGTTAGATGAGTTGATTTTTTTTGTTGAAAAGGGGACATGAGAAAAATATATATCGTCCTAAAACCGTCCTCGACCACGGCTGACCAAACTGTGCAAAAAGTTGCGACAAGTGTTATTGAAACTTAGTTTAAAAAAAATTTAGTTTAAAAACACTTTTTAAAGTTATTTGTGCAATTTTAAAACAAGAAACATTCTTTTTAAATAGTTTCACAACAAATTTTGGAAAAATTAATTTTTATCACAAAAATAATC
>OZJO01006133.1:0-42465 GCA_900406225.1 Acrobeloides nanus | reverse complement strand
CCGCCGTAACTTTTACCCCCCCCCCCCCCTTTAAGGTATTTTTAGTCGGGGAATCGATTGCGCACAATTTCGAAGCATGAAAAAATTTCTCTAACCTTGATTCAGGGAATACAAATTTTTGAACCATTTTAGGGGTATAAATACCCCGATTTTTTTGGAAAAAGTCTGGATATTAACACGAAAACATGAGTTTCGCTCAAAAGACCGATTATATCGTATTCAGCATACACTTTTACTCACTATTGAAAAAAAAATTTCATCGAAACCGAGCGAAAAATGCCGATTTTCTATATATTTTTGTGGGCGGCGATAACTTATGCTACAATCCAATAACATAAGTTGTTGGGCCTAGGCATAGGCCTAAGTCTAAGCCTAAGCTTAAGGCCTAGGCCTAAGTCTAAAAAATATATATTGGCTTTTTATTTAAACGATTAGAATCTAATTTGATAATCGAGTCAAAAATGCCTATGAATATTTGACTCAGTCAAATATGCCTGTAACATATACAAATTTAGGACCTAGTCCTGAGGCTTATAGTGTGATGTTCCCTTGTAAGCTTTACACTTCCTCTTTCAACGGCATACTTAAATTCAAATTTTTTGATCCTGATATGAAAATTGTCCAGAATGTTATCTGAACAACGCTGATAACACAACTTTTCAAAAAATTCATCTTCACGATCAAAACTTTGATTTTATACAGGGTAGGCTTAAAGTCCCTGTACACTTTGAAATTTTATAACGAACGTTTGTTTAAAGCACGTTCCGCGAGAGAACCGAGCTTCGGATGTCACAAAAAATTTTTCATCACTGAACGAAAATTGAGGTGGATATTCTGATAGAACTCATCGAGTTATGCAACTTTAGAAGCGAACATATGAAAATTTTGGATTTTACTTCTAAAATCATCGTTCTAAGGGTTATTTTATGCAAGAAATCGATTCAGCTTATTCCCGAAGCGTTGTGGTAGAAACATAATTTTTCAAGGACGATGGTCAAGGATGCATTTTGACACTTCGAGGATACGCTGAATCGATCTCTCGCATAAAATAACATTTAGAACGATGATTTTAGAAGAAAAATCCAAAAATTTCATAATTTCGCTTCAATACAAACACTCATTTTCTTGAATCAAGATCAAGAAAGCGTTTTCATGCTTCGGGAGTGCGAGCAATCGATTCCCCGCCTAGAAAAACATAGGAATCGACGGTTTTCTCATAAAAATCCGAAAATGTTTGATTTTCGCTTCAATACACCGATTCCTTTCCTGAATCAGGGCAAAGGAAGCGTTTTCAAGGTTCGGGAATGCTCGCAATCGATTCCTCGCATAAAATTACCCCTAGAGGGTCACTTATTTAAAAAATTACCCAAAGTACCCCCTTTAAGGGTAATTTGACTCCGCGAGGGGGGTCAATTTTTGGGGTATTTTTGGATATTTGGCCAAGTAAAAAATTATGTAAATATCTGGGGTCAAGATGGTCTTGGCATAAAATGAAGCCCGAATCTCCAGCTACAAATTGCAAAGGACCGTTTGCCAAAATCTTTTTTTACTCAAAAATGATGGCACTTTTTTCTCGGTTATCCTAGATTTCGAGTAGGGCCGGATAGCCGAGCTTCAAACCGGTGAAACTACTTTTTTGTCTCGTTCAATTTTTTTTATTTTTTGCATAAACGTTCCTCATATATAGAGCTACCTTTATGGAAATTTTCGTATTGAGCGCTGAGCGTTTAAGGGTACTTTGACTCCGCGAGGGGGGTCAATTTTTGGGGTATTTTTGGATATTTGGCTAAGTGAAAATTTATGTAAATGCCTGGGGTCAGGGTGGTCTTGACATAAAATGAAGCCTCAATCCCCAGCTACAAAATGCAAAAGACCGTTTGCCAAAATCTTTTCTTACTAAAAAATGATGGCACTTTTTCTCGGATATCCTAGATTTCGAGTAGGGCCGGATAGACGAACTTCAAACCGGTGAAACTATTTCTTAGTCTCCTTCAATTTTTTTGATTTTTTGCATAAACGTTCCTCATATATAGAGCTATCCTTATGGAAAGTTTCGTGTTGAGCGCTGAACGTTTAAGGGTACATTGGGTACTTTGACTCCGTGAGAGGGGGTCAATTTTGGGGGTATTTTTGGATATTTGGCTAAGTAAAAAAATTATGTGAATGTCTGGGGTCAGGGTGGTCTTGGCATAAAATGAGGCCCCAATCCCCAGCTACAAAATTCAATAGACCGTTTTCCGAAAGCTAACAAACTTATCGACTTAGAGTCAATCCAAGTTTGGTCGAAAAATGGCCGTTTCCACCAACTTCAAGGGGCCATAGCGCCATGGGGAGAGGTCGCCGGTTCGGGAGCCAAGAACTAAAGTTGCATAACTCGATGAGTTCTATCAGAATATCCACCTCAATTTTCGTTCAGTGATGAAAAATTTTTTGTGACATGCCCATTGTCTCAAAGCTCGATTCTATCGCGGAACCTGTTTTAAGTAATTTTTGAAATTGGGCAAAAGTTTTCGGACCCGACCGGGATTCGAACCCAGACCTCCTGGCTACCGTCCAAGAGCACTACCATTGTGCTACCGAGACCTACAACTAATGCCCGTTTTTTGGTGAATTATTTTTATCGGAAGTGTACTGCATGGTTCAGTGGTTTTGCTCTCGCTCTTATGCAGAAAGGCTTCAGGTTCGGCTCTCACCTGAAGCAATTTGTTTTTGCGTGATTATTTTGATTATTTTTTAATAAAAATTGATTTTTCGAAATTTTTTATAAAAATGATCAGAAATTGTTCGGCATGGTTTAAAACGGTGATTTTATGCAAAAAGAAGTCGTTTTACAGTTGTTTTCCACCTGTCCCCACTTTTTTTCCATTTTGGTCAGCCGTGCGAAATTTGAAACAAGCTATACCATTGTGCTACCGAGACCTACAACTGATGGCCGTTGTTTGGTGAATAATAAAATTAAATACATTAAAGTACTAAGGGGTATGTAATCTCTAGTGATTGAACTTTTGATTGCTGGAAAGTGTCGTTTTTGTGCAGAAAAACGAACTGCACATCAAAGATGTTTGCATTGTAATGAATGCCCATTGACATTTAGTTTACGACGCTTATGCAAATAATGTTATGAAGGTGTTTAATCTTAGTGAAAGGCAATATTAATTATTTAAGGGGGGTATTTTTTAGGGCCTAACCTCCGAAAAAAAATTTTGCCTAATTTTTTTTATTGCAAAATGACATATCTAGGAATAATTTTATGCGAAAATCGATTGCGCGCATTCCCGAAGCGTGAAAACCTTTGTTTGACCCTTAAAAATTGAAAAATATGTATTTTTACCCATATAAAAATACGTATTTTAACCCATATTTTCATTATTTTTGGGCTAAAAAATCGAAAATAAAATGTTTAAAATAATTTTGTTTGCTAATCAAATCCGGTGATTAGAGCGTTCGATTAAGCTATTGAGCGAAGGAAACGGACTTAAACTCGATTTTTGGCGAATTTTTGAAATGTGGGAGCAATCAAAAAACAACTTGTACGTATACTATAAAAAAACGTATTTTTCAATTTTTAAAGATCAAACAAAGGTTTTCACGCTTCGGGAATGCGCGCAATCGATTTTTCGCGTAAAATTACCCCTAGATAATCATTTTGCAACAAAAAATTAGGAAAAAATTTTTTTCGGAGATTAGGCCGTAAAAAATATCCCTCCTTTAAACTGTGATACCAATAAAATATGTTTAAAGTATTAAAGGGAGTCCAAATTAGGGCCCTTTCTCCAAAAATTTTTTTTTGAAAAATGGCCTTCTAGGGTAAAAAATGGGTGAAAATCGATTGTGCACATCCCCGTCGCGCGAAAATGCTTCCTTCATAATATTATGTACGGATATTGAAGGTCAACAATGAAAATCCTGTTAGGAGCATTAAATTCAGTCGATTTTGAGTTCTAGCCGATTTCGATGATCGACCACGGAAATGATCGTTCCTCATCGGTTCATCGCGTCCTTAGGGGTCGTTGCATATCAGATGATCAGGTTGAGGGAGTGGGGTAGCTGAAATGATCACGGTGGGGGGGGGGTCAGGCCATTGATCATGTGATCAGGCACGTAGCGAAGGCAATTCCTTCTCCCACGAAATCGAAAAAGATGAAAATTTTTCCTAATTTTTATGTTTTTAGCCAAAATTTTTGAATAATTTATAATAAAAAATTGCCAAAATCGAAAAATTGATCAAGATCGAAAAAATAGGTCAAAATCGAAAAATTGCCAAAATCGAATTTTTTTGCAAAATTTTTCGATTTTTACTTTGTGCAAAAAATTATGCTTCAAGCGGGATTCGAACCAGCTACTTTTGTAACCAATAAGCCGCTGCTTTGTCACAGCATAGCCGAGGCTTGTTGATGGAGAAATGTCTTTTCAAACCAAGTACTAGTATAAAAAAGCTCAAAAAATCTATATTTTCCCTGAATCAGGGTCAGTGAAGCATTTTCACGCTTCGGGAATGCGCGCAATCGATTTCTTGCATAATTTTACCCCTAAAAATGATCTTTTTTGAAAATTTTTCTTCTTGGATTAGTCCATAAATGTCATCCTCCTTTAAGTTTTGACTTATGGAAAGTACCGTTTTGAGAATCATCCATTTATGGCCATATGGCATATTTCTCAAAACGGTACTTTCCATAAGTCAAAACTTAAAAATTCTTTCAGATTCGAGTTTCTCATGGCCGAAAACCCCTGTATACGAAAAAATTAGCCCATTTGAATATTCTAACATAAAATAGATATTTTAGAAAAAAGATTTCTTTGACTATCTAGTCAGTATTTTCGACCCTCGTTCTCATTGAAGATGAAAAGAGAAAAGCGAGAAAGCATTCGTCAGTTTTGTGCATATGGTTTATTTCCCAAGTTTGAGGTGAAAAATTAGTAGAGATTTTTGTTTCTTAATACAAATGAGTCCAAGTGCCGACTCTGGTCGGGCTTCGGCCTTCCGAAGAGTGCCTGATTTCGCTTTCTTGGTCCATATCGCTATGTTGTTTTTTGCAAGGCAAAATTTTCCTTAAAAAATCAAAAGTATTAAAGGGGGGGTGCAGATAATAGGTCATTCTCGGTCGAAAAATTTTTTTTGCTAAAACAGCCTATATAGGCCTAAAATCATGCGAAAAATCGATTGCGCGCATCGAAAAATTCTGAAAAAATTTTTCAGGGGTCAAAAAATTGAAAAAAATGCGTCAAAATTAGGGGTTATAAGTTTTAACCCCAACAAAATCATTTTTAGGGGTAATTTTGTGCGAGGAATCGATTGCGCACATCGAAAAATTCTGAAAAAATTTTTCGGGGGTCAAAAAATTGAAAAAAATGCGTCAAAATTAGGGGTTGTAAGTTTTAACCCCAACAAAATCATTTTTAGGGGTAATTTTGTGNTTTTCAGAATTTTTTCGATGCGCGCAATCGATTTTTCGCATGATTTTAGGCCTATATAGGCTGTTTTGGCAAAAAAATTTTTAAATGGGGGGGGGTGCAGATAATAGGTCATTCTCGGTCGAAATTTTTTTTGCCAAAACAGCCTATATATGCCTAAAATCATGCGAAAAATCGATTGCGCGCATCTAAAAAATTCTGAAAAATTTTTTCGGCGGTCAAAAACCCCCAAAAATAATTTTGTTGGGGTTAAAACTTACAATCCCTAATTTTGACGCATTTTTTTCAATTTTTTGACCCCCGAAAAATTTTTTCAGAATTTTTCGATGTGCTCAATCGATTCCTCGCACAAAATTACTCCTAAAAATGATTTTGTTGAGGTTAAAACTTATAACCCCTAATTTTGACGCATTTTTTTCAATTTTTTGACCCCTGAAAAATTTTTTCAAAATTTTTCGATGCGCGCAATCGATTTTTCGCATGATTTTAGGCCTATATAGGCTGTTTTGGCAAAAAAAATTTTTCGACCGAGAATGACCTATTATCTGCACCCCCCCTTTAAGAAAAATGGTATCATTTTTATAAGGCGTTTTTAGCCATGAAGACAAAAGCTTGAGACCAAAGTTAATCTATCATTATTTGCGTCTTTCCACCCTATAACACATACTTTTTAAATTATTGAAAAAGCTTTTATCTATAAAAAATTATGAGGGTATCTCTGAACCCTAATTTTGATCCCAAAAACCACATTTTCGGCTCTATCTTCTCATAGGAGTGATGGTCGGAAAAAATTTTTGCGGTTTTTTAGTACTCCCACCATGGGTAAAAAATTCGCGCATGTTTGGCCAAAATCGAAGAAACCACGACTGGAAACTTTCCTTGTTAGTCTAGGTTTAGGCCTAGACTTAGGCCTAAGCTTAAGCCTAAGCATAGGCCTAAGCCTAGCCTAAGCATAAATCTAAGCATAGGCCTAAGTCTAGTCCTAAGCAAAATGTGATTGGACCCCTACAAGTCGATTGGACCCCTAAACTGCAATAGTACCTGATTGTTTTTAATCGATAAATTATTTTCTATCAATATTTCTATTTTATTTATCAATCAATTGTTATCAAAATCAATTGTCATCAAAAGATATTATTTTTACCCAAAATTTATCAAATAAATATCATAGGACTCATAAAAAATCATAGGATTCATAAAAGTCCATGGGACTCATATAAATACTTGGGACTCATAAACTGGGATAGAGCCGTGGATTTCTAAGGCAGCGTTCAAGCATATCAAAAGTTCTCAAACAATGTAACTTTGCTTGATTTTCAATAAAATCGTATTTATTGAAACGATTGGTTATGAAGCATAAAATTTTATTGGTCGAAAAGCAAAAAAACCAATAAAATTTTATGCTTAATGACCAATCGTTTCAATAAACACGATTTTATTGAAAATAAGGCAAGTTACATTTTTTTTTGACAACTTGTTTGACATGCTTGAACGCAGCCTAAGGCTTTAAAAATACCATTCTTGACAAGCGCTATTTGCTTCTTCTTGACTACATTCACGGAATTTCATCTTGTCAAATATTGTTACTATTAAAAAAATGGAATCCATTGCGCACATTGCCGAAATGTGAAATGGTCGGTGTATTGAAAAGAAAACCTGAATTTGAATTCATGAAAGAATTCTTTGAAAAATTCCACCGCCAATCGATAGAGCGCGCATCGAAAAACTGTAGTATCCCAATTTTCGTGTAAAACAAAAATTCTTCGTTTTTGAGAAAATTTAGTTCAAAGTTGGATAAAAATTTTTTAAATTTGCATAAATTGACCGAAATTTAGCCAACTTTGAACTTAATTTCCTCGAAAAAAAGAATATGTTTTTTTAATGAAAATTGGGGTACTACCGTTTTTCGATACGCTCTATCGATTGGTGGTAGAATAATTTTTCAAAAATTCCTTCAGGAATTCAGGTTTTCGTTTCGATACACAGACCATTTCACGCTTCGGCATATTGATCAATTGATTCCCCGCATAGGAGTCATTTTTATAACGATATACGATTGAATCTGCAAAAGCCGGTTATTTTCCGAACGACTCAAAATACATGATTATTTTTAGAGTTTAATAAATCGCTTCAATATCGAGATTTTATTGAAATTCAGGCATCTTGATCTTTCCCATCACTTACAGTAATCCAATTTTTGATCACGAAACTGAATGACTATTGTACTCTTTGGTGCAATACCTTCATCCAATAAGCTTCTATTTTCGGCATAGCTAATCTTCTGAGTAAGGAACAACTCAAATTTCGTGTCCTTCACTAATGATTCTTGGATAAATTCAAACATTCGGCTAACTGAAATGGCGGAGCTACTATACAATAAAGGGGGAGGCCACCCATGTAAAAATTTTTTCTGGAAATGACCCCCTAGGAGTAAAAACATGCGGGGAATCCGAATTTGATATTTTCGAAGTAAAAAAACGCTTTTCTGATTCAGGGAAGTTGTATTATGTATCGAAGCATAAAGTCGCAAAAATGCGTTTCATTTCCAGAAAAAATTTTCGAAAATTTTTTCACATGGGTGACCTCCCCCCCATTGTGTAGTAGCTCCGAAATAGGATAACTTTGGTCTGCAGCCCTCAGAATGTTTACCCACTTGGTTCTTTTGAGTAGAACTGAGCTTGTATTACTAAATCGTTGACCAGGAAACGAACCACCGCGTTTTTATAAGCCTGTTCTTTAAGCTCTTTGTTTTTCTGCTCGATAAAACCCTTTGGTAGGAAAGCACGTTGGGATTGAGCACGACTGAAAATCATCAATCATAAAAATTAAACATTTTTTCATAATAGGAATATACAAGCAACAAAAAATGACAATACTTGTACCTGCCAGGAGAAAAGAATAATGAGAATTTTGAGCATAAATTGTTCATACAAAGGGTGTTTCCAAAAAAAATCGCAATCTGGTAATTTTTTGTCGAAAATTTTTTTCTCCAAAATGACTCATTAGGGGTGTTTTTATATGAGAAATCAATTGAGTGCATCGAAAACCCTTGAAAACGCCTCCCAGACCATGAAATATAAGATTTTTCTATTTTTTCAGTAGGAATTCATGCTTGGAAATTGGATATTTCATGGTCTGGGAGGCGTTTTCAAGATTTTTCGATGCGCGCAATCGATTTCTCGCATAAAAATACCCCCAATGAGTCATTTTGAAAGAAAATTTTCGTCAAAAAATGACCAAATGGCGGTTTTTTTTTGGAACACCCTGTAGTGATAATTTTGTCTCGGGAATCCCGTCATCTTTTTCACTATGAAAAATTTATGTTCGTACTCAAAATTCGCATATTTTTGGCTGGTTACAAGAAATAATGTCACTTTTTGGTAACTTGTGCATCCGCCTAGTGCATACACTTCTTCACGTAAACTTCGTTGTAACACTTTAGCATCGTCCACAGTAAGATCAAAGAAGTCAGCACTAATTTCTTCATTTGATATAACAGCTTGGGGTTTGGATTTTTGGAAAATTAGAGCATTTCGGTCGGCTTTGTTTATTGAATTAAGATCCTTTGACTTCTTTTCAGCTTCGATTATCGAGCCATAGGTTGAGATTGGAATTTCGGGAAACTAAAAATTCTCTATTAGGATGCGTTCAAGCAAATCAAAAAAGTTGTCACAAACTTGTCAAAAAATGTAACTTTGTCTGATTTTCAATAAAATCATGTTTATTGAAACAATTGGTTATGAAGCATAAAATTTTATGCTTCATGACCAAACGTTTCAATAAACATGATTTTATTGAAAATCAGGTAAAGTTACATTTTTTGATAACTTTGTAACAACTTTTGTGACATGCTTAAACGCAGCCTTAAGCATTGTTCTCATACAAAAATTGGAGGGGGTAGCAGCAAATTTCAAGAGGGTAGGACTTTTTACAAATGTAAAAAAGTACTATTTCAGAATAGATTTTAAAAATTTTAAAGCTAAAACTTTTTGCAATATTATAGTTAATCAATGATTTAATCCAATTAACAAACGATTTTCTCGAATTTTCGCGTCGATATACAGCTTTTCTTGAATCCGAGGAATTTTATAAATGCCAAATTCGGTTTCCCCGCATGTTTTTACCCCAAAAGAGATCGTTTCCAAACAAATTTTTCACGTGGATGGCCCCCTTATTGTGTAGTAGCTCCCAAATTTCTGAGGAAATATTGATAGCGTTACTTGTTGTAACTACCTTAAAATTCGAAAAATCCATTTCAGAGTTCAAATTAACGGCTGTTTCTAATGTACTAGCTCTATCCAAATGAATGCGTCCATCTTCAGAAATCAATCTATCGGGGAGAAAATCAGCTGCATTCGTATTCAAACTTGTATTCACCTATAATGAGTATAGAACTATAACAAAAAAGACAATAAAACCTACTGTATTGAGAACGTTTTGCAATTGTTGTAATCTTGATGGAAAATGACCGGATTCCGTGCGTCCAGCTTGAGGCGTTTGAGCAGGCAACTCACCAACTCTTGAAGGCTGAGCTTGATCTGTTTCCATAAGCTGTTCTCNATAAAACCTACTGTATTGAGAACGTTTTGCAATTGTTGTAATCTTGATGGAAAATGACCGGATTCCGTGCGTCCAGCTTGAGGCGTTTGAGCAGGCAACTCACCAACTCTTGAAGGCTGAGCTTGATCTGTTCTAAATTGACATACATAAAAAAGGTACACAATGAGTCAAACATCATCCCCACTAGTGGTGTATCCAGGATTTTGACTTTTTCGATTTCGGGGGGAGGGACGAAACACCAAAAATCTCATTTTTTCAATGAAAATTTCCCCATTTTCTTCAAAAAAATTTTCGATTTCGGGGGGGGGGCGCCGCCAATGTCAAAACCCTACTCCATAAGCTGTTCTCTTTCATCAGCTAATCGTTGAATTTCACGTTTCTGCTCTTCCAAAAATTGTTGGTGTCGCATTTCTACTTCCTAAAATGCGATATAAATTCTCTCCTAGTCGAAGCTGACCTTTTCACGTTCTGCTTCCAATCGAGCTCTATGCTCATTTTCAACCTTTTGTTTAGAATAAATCTCTTCCAATTTCTTTCTCCTCTCTGTTTCCTTAGCCAACTTTTCTTCCAATTCTATACGATCTTCGTCCGATAAAACAACAACATTGTATCTAAGCAAAGCCTTTCCCGATGTTATTCCAATTGATTTCAAAGTGGCATTAGCTAGCTCAACCGATCCTTTCCACTAAATGTATTTTTATCTAGATATATTTTGGCCAAAAACCTGTTTATTCATATAGCTAAGTGAAGCAACTGCATTCGCTCCTTCGGGAATCAAGAGATTTTTGCCAAATTCTGAAGAAAATTTCACCAATAATTCTGACAGGCTCGTAGAGTTTAAGACCTTTTTCGTCTGTCGAGTTCCATCGGATAACTAAAAATTTATTCAATTTTTAACCTTGGTCTTAACACTCACTTGAATAGCAATCTCCGCTTCTTGAATTGTTTTCTCTGGCACAGCAACAAGTTCGAGTGTAACATTGTTTGGCAAACCACTTAGTCGAAACGATAAGGAACCATCCAGGATTCGATTTTGATGCTTTAACTCATGTGTATCAGGATCATAGCCTTGCGAAAGGCAAGATTCTTCAAGAACCTAAAAAGTTAAGGATGGCCGCCTATTTCCGCCCCCCCCCTACCTCATGCAAAAGTTTTGATGATGTAACTGAAACTTTATTACGTCTTCCATTTGGACACAATACAGTAACACTTTGCGATGCCATTCAATGATTATTTCTAAATAATTGATTAAAAAATTTGATCTCCAAAGCAGTAGAGGTGCTAGGGAGGCCTAACAGGCCTTTTTTTTTAAATTTTTCTAAAAACCGTTGGAAGTTGTCGGGCATGGTGGAAAACAGTAAATTATGCAATTTTCCCGTAAAAAGAAATTATTTTTAGGTGATTTTTACAGTCATGGACAAAAGTCTTGGAACCTTCGACAAAAAAAATTGATTTGCATGTAGCAACGCAAAAAAGATAGCGAGGAGGAAAACTTCTTTTGTAAAAAGAAAGGCTATTATATGCTCTTACAAAAATGATATTAACTTTGCCTAGTCCACATCGAATTTAAGTAATTGCGGGTGATCTTTATGAACTACCCCATTTTAACTGCGACAAAAGTCTTGGAACCTTTGTGATTTCGATTTCATAGCACGATTTTTTTCATACAAACACTCAATATCATTTACTTTTTATTTTTAAGATGCCTTGCCTTCGAGATATCGATACAGCGACAAAGAATAAGATATTAGATGCGCTAGAAGCCGACCTAATGGTGAAGGACGTTATCCAAAGGTTCCAAGTCTCTAAACAGACTATATGGAGGCTCCGCAAGCAAATGGAAAGCGAAGGAAACGTCAAAAACCGCGCAAAATCAGGCCGCCCACGGAAAACAACCGAAAATCAAGATCGAGCTATGGTTCGACACAACAAAAAGGATCCCAACCGCTCAGCTACCGATTCTATAGCTTATGCCAATGAGGTCCTAGGAGTTCAGATCAGCAAAAGGACAGCGCAACGTCGCCTTAAACGTGCTGAGCTGTTTGCGCGAAGGCCTGCCAAGAAACCTCTATTCAAAAAGAAGCACCGGAAAGCGCGTCTAGAGTTTGTGCGTAGCCATGAACATTGGACGAAGGAAGACTGGAATAGAATCCTGTGGAGCGACGAGACCAAGTTTAACTTATTCAACCCGGATAGGGGTCATTTGATCCGAAGGCCTATCCGAATGCGATATAAGCTTATATCCGAATGCGGTATAAGCTTATATATGTTGAAAAAAGATGAAAAAATCGCCCAAATTCCGGTTTTTTATACACCCTGTACTCGAGCGAGAGTTATCTATAAATTAGCGTGAAAAATAAATTTTGCGCGTGAAGAACAAATTTACATGGTAATCAAAATTGTTTTTGTTGCAAATCATCATGTTCAAATAAAGTTTCGAAATTAATTTATAAACATTTGTTAATCAAAAAGATTGTTATTATTCTGTAATTTTTCCAAAAAACCATAAATTCTGCAGCGCGCATCACATGCAACATTGCATGCATGTAAGGCAAAAAAGAATGTTTAAACGAGGAGTGCCAAGTTGCTGATTTTAAGATGTCAAATCTGGCAAAATTCTGGTTTTTCAGTGTCAATTCTGATTTTTGAGATGCGAAATTTTGTCAAATTTATCAGAAATACACTCGCCGACAAAAGTTTATGACCACCCATGGCGACACGATCTTTAAGAACTACGTTTATATGGACTTGTCGATTCAGATTTTGAAATTGGTGTATACACTAGTTTTTCGACTATGCTGAATCCAAAAATGGCAAAAATTCTTTTCGACGACTTAACCCTACCCCCTAGGCTATATGGCACCTGATTTTTGCTCCTAATTTCTTATTGTTGAAGTCAGATTTGCTGATTTTGAAACAAATGCTCTTGGCATTTCTGTTTTAAACCCTTTTTAGTTAAACTATCACCAAACAATTTTATGTAGCAAAGGTATATATTTTTTTACATCTTCTGTTTTTAGCATAAAATGAGTTCTGAAGAAGTGCAAGAAGATTTTACTCGACTTCTTTCTGATGGATCAAGTGAGAAATCTACTGGACTAGCGGCTATTGAAACACTTATGCAATGTCTTAAAAAGAGCCAAGGTCAGTTTCACATGGGCTAAAATACTGTTCGTGGTCCTCGTTTGGATTTTTTCCGAAATGGTATTATTTGAGAGATGGGATCCAAGGGTCGAAAACTGAAATTTTCAAAAATTCGAATTTTTGATTGGGTCTTTTGGTTTTTTAATTTGTTGACGTTTTTATTTTTGAAATTTTCATTTTTAGCTACCACTGTAAGCGAGTTACAGTCAGAATTGGAGTTTGCCATCCAAGCTATGCTCAAGACCAATTATAGCAGTGCTTCAGTACAAAGTGCCAGTGAACTCTTTCTACGTTTTATATCTATGGTTACTAAAGAACAATTGACAGGAGATGTTGAGTCGCTTATGTCTATTTATAAGAAACGAGGTGAAAATTTCATTTCTCGAGTTGGAACATCAAGAAATCGTATTTCGAAGTTTTCCAGACTGTTTATACAGAATAATGCGGTAACGCTTTTAAAAGTGTTAACCTTTACAGTCAGATCTCCGAAAAATTTTGCAAATTTTTGTAGGAAAGACCCTTCTAGAGCAGGGCTCGGAATGAAAAAATGTCAAAAATCAGATTTTCACTAGATTATACTGCTTAAAATTAGAACATTTCTGATAAATCAGACCCATTTCGAACCCTGTTCTAGTGTAATTTTGATGCGAGAAATCGATTACTCGCACTCCCGAAGCTTGAAAATGCTTTCCTGACCCTTTTTCAAGTAAAATATTGATTTTTAAAACACTTTTCTAAGTGTTTTATTATTGTTAAAAACCAATATTTTTCCTGAATCATGGTGATGAAAGCATTTTCAAGCTTTGGGAATACGCGCAATTAGACATGACAGACAACTGTCAAATTCTGGGGTTTCAACTGTCACAATGACAGTTGTAACTGTCAAATGACAGTTGCAACTGTCATGGTGACAGTCGCAACTGTCGGGCTTGAAAATAAATTTAAAAATGTGATTTTCTTACTTCAAATAACACTAGTATGCTAGAATTATAAAAATTTATGAAAAAAATTTGACAGTTACAACTGTCATTGTGACAGTTGAAACCCCAGAATTAGACAGTTGTCTGTCATGTCTACGCGCAATTGATTTCTCGCATAAAATTACCTCTTGTCTTTTTTAATTTGCGAAAAAAATTTTCGGAGATCTGGTTGTAAAGATTACGCCCTTTAAAATTTGTTGCAATGTAATCGCATCTTTTAGAGGATTCTTACACATTCTTGTAGCCGATGTGTACTTCAATCTCTTCTGGATGCGAAAAAAGCGGGTCGTAATTTTCATGTTTATGTTACGGAGTCTCAACCGGATAGGTCTGGACGGATTATGTTTGAAAGAATGAAAACTGCTGGGATTTCTGCCACTTTGATTCTGGATAGTGCAGTTGGGTGCGTTTTAGTGAAATGTTTTTTAACAAATTTTTAAAGGTATCTTATGGAAAGAGTTGACATGGTGTTTTTTGGTGCAGAAGGGGTGATGGAAACTGGTGGTATTATTAATAAGGTAACTGTTTTTTGTTTATTTGACAGCGTTTAGTTGTGTCCTCTTGTTCTAGTTAATAGATTCTATAACCATTACCTGTTATCAATCTTTTTAAGCTTGCAATGATGACAAAATACCATTAATAATCTGAATTTAATGATATATTTTACCGAGTTCTGAGCAAGCTATTACAACAGGACTTGCAATGAAAAAAAAATTAAAATCAGAAAAAATGCCAAAAAATCAGATTTTCCATTCAAGAAAATTAAAAATACACTAGATCAGGGCTACGAATAAAAAAATCAGACATAGGTAATTCCTGCTGATCAAAATCAGAACATTTCTGATAAATTAGAGTCATTAGAGTCCTGTTATGCTTCATGACCAATTGTTCAATAAACACGATTTTATTGAAAATCAGGCAAAGTTAGATATTTTTGACATGCTTGAACACAGCCTTAGTGTTGGCAGTTGAAATCTAACGTTTCCGAGATTGTCTGAACGCACATTACACGTTAATGAATTTCAAAATTTTCAGATCGGAACATTGGGCATTGCAATGATAGCTAAAACTGTGAATAAACCTGTTTATGTAATGGCTGAAAGCATAAAATTTGTCAAAGAATATCCATTGAATCAAAGTGATGTTCCAGATCGATTTAAGGTAAGAGATGCATTTTACTTCTTTGTTTATTATCAAATCTAGTACCGATTTTCAACACTAAATGAGAAAAAGCCATTGGAAGAAGAACATCCAATTAATGACTATACGCCGCCGCAATACATTAATTTGTTGATAACGGATCTAGGAATTTTTACTCCTGCCGCTGTTGGAGATGAGTTAATAAAGTTGTATACATGATTTAAGAAAATATAATTGTTGTTTTTTATGCATGGTCAAGAGAAGCTTAAAGGGGGAGGGCCGATTGAGGCGAGTTATCGCAAAAAAATATTTTCGACAAACGTAAAAAATGTTCGAAACGATGAAAAAATACGAGTTTTTGAGGAAAAATTGGCCCTATTCCCTTTAATTTTGGGTGTTTTTGGCCACTTAAAAAATTTTATTTATTGAAACGTGCTATAAGGACTAAAAACACCTAAAAATGGCCAAAAAACACTCAAAAAAATTTTTTCAAATTTTCCTCGAAAACAGTATTCTTTTTTCATTGTTTTGAACATTTTTACGTTTGTTGAAAAAATTTTTTTTGCGATAACTCGCCTCAATCGGCCCTTTCCCTTTAAAATTTTCATGAATTGATGATGGAGTTGGTCTGTCTCTTGATTGTGTAATTGTTTTTGTTTTATAATAAAGATATTTTATTACCTTTTGTGTATAATTTTATTGTTTTCTTTATCACGCCATATTTTTTAACTACGTTTATTTATTATGTACTGTTTAGAGGATAGATTGTGAATGTGATGATGAATGGTAACAACATTGTAAGTTGATGTGTTTAATGCAATCAGTGACGTAGACAGAGGGGAGTCCAGGGGGGCGCTCTCCCACCCCATAATGGAAAAATGAAATATTTTCCTAATGGTCCCCCTCTTATGTTTTTGCTCAAAATTAATTAAATTCTAATGATCCTATATGATTTTCAACACACCTCACCAGTCAAAATTTGATTAATTTTTCACACGAAATTTGAATTTTTAATGCAAAATTTTGTAATGTGTGAAAAATTCGCAAAAATCTATGAAGTGTGTACCTTCCTAGTTCCATTTTGAAATTGGCTAGAACATTTATTTTCATACGATTAATCTTTTAGGAAGAAGTATGGACAGCTGAAAATAATGGTGTACTGGAAAATAAGTTAGAAGATGAGAATGATCTCAGCTGTTCTGGCACACTTTCTTCATCTTCTTCTTTAATAAATGTAACTGAAGAAAAACTATTAGAGTCGACCAACAATGGAACCACAAATGGAGAAGGTAACTCGATTTCTAGAGGCAATAAAAGAAGAAGAGAATCAGCTGAAGTGGCTATGCGAAAAATTCGAAAAGATCTTCAACCGAATGCTGTAGAAGAAGAGAATAGCCAGGTGATAAGTACTCGAGTTTTGTGTTCAATATGCGAATTTTTAGGGCCATTCGAATAGTTCTGAGACTTCAGAGAATAAAGAAAGTTCTTGTGAACAAAGTGAATGTGGACCAGAAAAATCGTGTTGTTTGGAATTGTCAATTAGGTAATTTCTGCTTTTTCATCTAGTTGAAAAATTTTTTAGGTGTATCGATAAAGAAAAAACTATTGGTAAACAAAATTATTTTCATCTCTCTAAAGGCGAGCATGTTTGCCAAGTTTGCTTTGATGAGATTTGTAGAATGTAAGCCTATCTCATCAGTATTATCTACAGGGTGGTTCAAAAGTTTTGTTATAACATTTTATATCGAATTAACACAACAAAAACAATTTCTATTTTTTAACAAAATTGTGCCTTCGGTGGTTTTTACGCACAGGCAATAATTCC
Organism: Acrobeloides nanus; assembly: GCA_900406225.1. Classification (NCBI taxonomy): domain Eukaryota; kingdom Metazoa; phylum Nematoda; class Chromadorea; order Rhabditida; family Cephalobidae; genus Acrobeloides; species Acrobeloides nanus. The sequence continues at coordinate 25,404 of OZJO01006133.1, read as the reverse complement.
CACAAGAATTGAGCGATGAAAAATTTTCATGGGTTCTTTAGAGCCCAACATGGAAAATCGTTATTAAGTGTTGAAGTTTGGCAATTTTGATAAAAACATGATCAAGCTGATCTTGTATATGCCCCAGTACAGAGAAGGGAACTTATGCACTTCGGACCCCCCAAAATTCGCATAAATCAAACATTTTGGGGGGTCCGAACTGCACTGATCAGTTCGGACCCCCCAAATTTTTGGGGGGTCCGAAGTGCATAAATTCCCAGAGAAGTTTGGTGAGGCGATTTGCAGTTGCTCAAATAACTCGCATTCGTGTTTTTCGACAGCGAAACTGACATTTATGTAACGATTTTTTATGTTGGATCCTTTGGCTCTAAAGGACTTGTATAGGGTCACAGTAAATTTTTCATCGCTTATTTCTTGCGAGAATCAATTCCTCGTACATAAAAAGGGGTCGATTCCCCCGTGTGTAAAAACCCCTAGGACACAATTTTGTTGAAAAAGGCATTGTTTTGTTGTGTTATTTTACTATAAAATGTTGTGACAGAACTTTTAGATCACTTTGTATTTTTTAGCGGTCGTCCTTATTATGATCGATATATAGTATGGAAAAATCAGTGGATAAATGAAAGCAGATGTAAGCCAAATGTTCGGCTCTTTATTCAAGACCAGCTGCTACCATTTTGGATAGATTGCAAGAAGTGCGGGAAGTTTAGGAAGGTTTTGTTAGAAAAAGCAATACCAGCTTCGGAAATGGCCCAGTTTGAGTGTAGCCAAGTTTTGGATGAGAAAGAGGTGGAACCGTGTGAAGTTTTGGAAGATGAGGTAAGAAAAAAATCAAAGCACTAATTAAAGAATCAATTCAAATGAAAAAAAATACAAAAAAATATGAAAGCTGAATCCAAAATTCAAAATTTAAGTCATTATCCGTCCGATCTAGCAAGTTAAACAGCAAAAAAATTTCGAAATTTTTACCCTAGTGGGATCGAACCTGCGGACTCGAAATTTTCAGAATGTGCTTGGATCGTCACCTTGAGTTCCATTTATTGAGGGTGTTGGCTGCTAGACAAAATCAGATTCTCGGCTTACTCTGAATGGATATAGTTTCAAATATATATACTTGAAAAAGTGCTAACTTTTGCCCATTTTAGTGTGTTCAACTATCCCGTGAAAAATCATGGATTCAAACGGTTAGCGCTCCACCACTTTTGCACAACTCTCCAGCTTTGCACTATCTTCGATTAGAATATTACTATGACGAAGTGGGAATGAGCACCATCAATGACGATTTTCAATTGGAACAAGGTTATTTCGTAAATTTGGCTCTAGATTAGTGTGATGTTTAAAGTGATATGATAAAGGGTTGTGTGATAAGTGAGAAGATAACGCATTTTGATAACAGTGATAACGATTTTTGTGATAAATGATAGCGTTATCACAAGCCAGCAGCAACGCTACGTCCTGAAGGGTTCAAAAACAATTCGAATTCGATCAAATTCAAGGTGATAACGATATCACTGTTTTCACAGTGATAATTTTATCCCATTAAGCCTATTATCACACTTACCCTTATCACTTTGAACATCACTACTATGGATGTTTCAAACCGAATTGTTTGATTTTTCACATATAAAATATGCGAATTTTGTATTATCTGTTGCAAATAATCCGTTTCGAAATATCCTAGAGCCCTAAAATGTGAAATTCTAAATATTTTTTTATTAGCTTGTGAAACTCGTGAGTATATGTGCCCTTTTAATATTCCAACCGAACAATCGATGGCGTTTTGTTTGAGACCAGATGTGATGGAGTATGATGAAGTTCAAGCTTTTCCTGAGTACACCGGCGAGCCAGTTTTGTATCTGGCCATGAGGAATCTAGTTGTTGCATTGTGGAATCTCAATCCAAAGGTAAGATGTAAAAATAGTTGAAAAGATCAATCCAGAAGTGTCTTTAGGACAATTCTACTGTCCAGATTTTGGAGCTACAAAATGCGATTTTTCGCTTCAATTCACAGGTCTTACTAGGGAAGCGTGTTTTGCTTTGATAATGTAAAATTCGGATTCCCCGCATATTTTTACCCCTAGAGGGGTCATTTCCAGAAAATATTTTTTTCACTTGAGTGGCCTCTTTATTTGGTAGCTCCCAGATTTTTTTATCCCAAAAATTTTTAGATGTTGTTAGCTTTTTGACTCATTCTATAATTTTTATAGGAATACCTCACTTATGAAAAATGTCTACTCTACCTAGTCTGCCGTGGATTGGCGCGAGTTTGGTATGCCCATGAGCTACATCGTGTTGTGGACTATCTCACTATAAAAGGGGTGATCAATTATGGTATTCTGCCTTTACCAGCCAAACAAATTTTATCTTCAAAGCCGTCATTGGGAGTGGTTATTGTTGGTGGTGGGATAAGCGGAATTGCAGCAGCTCGTCAATTGCGGAATTTTGGTGCCAAAGTTACTATTTTGGAAGCGAAGGCGAAGATTGGTGGTCGTTTGCAAGATGATTGGAGTTTAGGTAAAAAAGAACAAAAAACCTATATTGAAAAGTGTACAGGGCGAGCAAAAATCGTACTTTTGCGTTAAGTCGCAACATTGAAAAACCCTGATTTTTTTAACAGTTTGAATATTGACATGTTGTGCTCAAAAAGACCGATTGAATCGTATTCAGCATACACTCTTACCCACTATTGAACAAAAAATTTTTATCGAAAATGAACGAAAAATGCCGATTTTTGATAAATTTTTTGGACGGCTCAACTTATGTTACACCCCAAAATCCTATGTTTAGGTGTTGCTGTCGGCTGTGGAGCTCAGCTCGTCACTGGGATTGTTAACAATCCGATTGTTCTAATGTGTGAACAAAGTGGAACTCCATACAGGTGTCAAAATTCTATATCTAAATTTGAATAATTGATTGTGTTAAGGCCTTTATCAGATGCTTGCCCATTGATCGATGGCATAACTGGTAGAATTGCTACGCCGTTGGCCGATAAGCTTGTCGATGAGCACTTTAATTGTATTTTGGATGGTATTGGAGAATGGAAAAGTAAAACGAAGTCGATTGATATTAGTTTGTTAGGTGAGAGAGCAGCATTTTTGTAATCAGCATCGTAATTATGGGGGAGAAATCTGTGGAACCTTCCCCCTAAACCTGAAAAAATTTTTCCCTTACCCCATCCTTAAATTTTAATCCAAGAATTTTGCTCGATCCGAAATTGACCATTTCTTCAAATTTGCAATTTTTTGAGCATTTTCAGCTTAAAAATAAGCATGTTTTAATCAAATTTTTCGCCTGCGAAGTTGTTTTTGTGCTAAAAAGGTCGGAAAAATTTTCGCAAAAAATCTCCCTGGACCAAAATTACGACACAATCAAGTTCATTTTTATAAGAAAATTTTTAGACCAAATGATGCATCTCCATGAAAAGTTTATCACCGCACTAGATTTTCGTTGGGCTAACGAATTTGAACGCCTTCTACAGTGGCAAATTGGAAATGTTGAATTTTCATGTGGCGCTCTCCTTTCTGATGTGTCAGCGCGCCATTGGGACCAGAATGAGGCCGTTCCTCAATTTGCTGGGAAACATGCGCTGCTATCAGATGGTTCATCGGAGCTGATTAGGGGATTGTCCGAAAGCCTTGATATTCGTTGTAATCATCAAGTAGAAAAATAACACCAGAAAAATGTGTGAAACAAGAATAATTTTTAGGTTGAACAATTGGATTATACCCATCGCAAAATCCAGATTCATTGTTCAAATGGCAAAAAGTTTACTGCTGACAAGGTTAGTGTGACTTTTTAAATTTTTGGCTTCCCCCCCCCCCACAAGGAATGAGGGGGAGCCACTCCGGACTCCCCCTAACTACGCCACTGATCATAATCCACCATTTTAGGTCCTCTTATGCCTCCCATTAGCCGTGTATCAAAAAGAAAACATCACCTTCTTACCGGAACTACCAAGTGAAAAACAAATAGCTTTGAAAAACCTTGGTGCTGGTCTAATCGAGAAAGTGGCTGTGAAGTTTCCACGCTGTTTCTGGACGAGTCTGCTAAGAGAAGATGGCACTATTGATTATTTTGGGAATGTACCCAAATCGGAAAAAGAAAGAGGTCTTTTCAATATGTTCTACGATTTTTCGAATAGAGTAATAAGATCGAAAAATTATTGTGTGCATGAATAATTTTTTTTTATTTTAGAGTCCTTCAAATCCGAAAAATCAACACTTCGTGTTGATGTCTTATGTTTGTGGCGACTCTGTGAATCTTGTGAACGAGAAAAGCGATGTTGAAGTGGTTGCCGAGTTCATCGACGCTCTGCAGGAATTATTCCCAGACGAGGTTAGTTGCAAAACTAGCTTTTTCATTGACTTAATTCAGCATTTTAGAACATTCCAAATCCAATTGGCTATGTTGTAACGCATTGGGGTAAAGACCCGAACATTGGCATGTCTTATAGCTATGTAAAAGTTGGAGGATGTGGTGAACATTATGATATGCTTGCCAACTCTATTCAGGATAAAATTTACTTTGGTGGAGAGGTAAAAACTTTTTTGGATCGCAGTCCTCAAAAATTGAGAATTCGTCAAAAATGGAAAAATTCGTCAAAAATTGAAAAATCCGTTAGAGATTGAAAATTTGTCAAATTGAAAAATTCGTCAAAAATCAAAAAATTTATTAAAAATTGAAAAATCTCTGAAAAATTACTAAAAAAAATCAACCAGGATGGACCCGGCCCCCTCTCCCGAAATCCGAAAATTTATAAAATGACAAAAATTTTCCTAATGGTCCCCTCCTTATGATTTTTCATCAAAAAGTCCAAAAAAAAGTTTCCATTTTTAATCAAAAAGCATGATTTTCTGATCATTTTCAGCATAAAAACGTCCATTTTCGAAAAAATTTCGCGTTGTAGCGCTGTTTTTTGGCTTAAACTTCAAGAATTCAACAAAAAAATTTTCGAAAAACAACGTAAGGGGGACGAAGGCGATTTTTGGGGAAAATTTGTTTTAAAAAAAGGGGCCCTTATGTTTTTGTCCTCCTCTCCCGCGAAATTTTCTACCCAAAAATCAGATTTTCACTAGATATTATACTGCCCAAAATCAGACCCATTCCGAGGCCTGTTCTAGAGCCACTTTTTGTAATGATTGCTCATCAATTTTAGTGTACCAATCGATTCTTCCCGCAAACTATGACTGGAGGTAGGCTTTTCTCTATTCATATTTTTATCAGCAAAAAAATTTAGCTTACATTAGCGGATTGCGAGAAGCTGGAAAGATCGCTGAATCTTGGTTGACCACGAATTCTACTTCTGATATCAATTTTTCTTAAGCCATAATATTCCCTTTGCTAACCATTTTTTGGTTGATTCGATTTGTTTAGATATTGTTATCCCAGGATATTGGTTACCCCGCTAGTCGAAAATCCATAGTCTTTTACTAGATTGGGTTGTTCGATAAGTATTGATCGTTAAAAAAATACATAAAAATCGTCATTTTTCGCGAAATTTTGCTTTCAGGATAGAATAACCGGCACTCAGGAATAGGATGGCGCAGTTAACTTTTTGAATAGAGCAGGTTTTCGTGTCAATAATCAACTTTTTTCAAAATGCGAGAGTTTTTAAGCGTGGACACACGTTGATTTTTCAATTTTTTACGAAATTTTCAACTTGTTTCTACGCTTGAAAACTCTCTCATTTAAAAAAAAGTTGATTATTGACACGAAAACTTGCTCTATTCAAAAAGTTAACTCACTATTTATGAATGTCCGTTACTCTAACCTGAACAAAAAATTTCATCGAAAACAAGCGAAAAATGCCGATTTTGATGTCTTTTTTTAGCGCTCGATACTTATCGAACAATTCAATACTTGCTTTTTGGAAATCTTTCATATTTGAATTCTTTTTCAGGGAAATTTTTTTTGTTGTGAAGTAGCATAGTTAAATATAACGTCCAATGATCAATAGTTGAAAAATTAGACCAGTTGGGAATTTCGTTGAAAAGAGAATCAGGTCAATTATCTATGCTACAGTTTTTCAGTATTGCTAGTGATGTATTTGTCTTTCTCATGACAATGGATATTCTTCTCTTTAATCTTTAATCATTTTGTGATTTTTGATATAAACAGCGAATTTTTTTGTGAAGTTTTACTTTTACTTTCGTTTAAATATTTTTTGTATCACTATATTTTTGTAGTTTCTTTTTTACAGGGTGTTCAAAAAAAATCTTATATTTCATGACCTGGGAGGCGTTTTCAAGAGTTTTCGTGCGCGCATTTGATTTCTCGCATAAAAATACCCCTAATGATATTGGAGAAAATTTTCGCCAAAAAATGACCAAATGGCGGTTTTTTTAACACCCTGTAATAGACGTTTATTTAATTTTACGTTTAGTTGTGTTGAAACTTTTCTTGTAAAATGATGATATTTTTTTAGATCGAATTGATCAACAATTCGATCACTGTTCAATTTTCTGAAAGTACAAATGTGTAGATATCCCTTTTTCTTGATATAGTCCGTTTCAGCCTCAACTATAAAAATGTTAGACCCAAAATTCAAAGTCGTTGCTTAACTTGCCAGATCGGACGAGATGCCGACTTCGGATTTTGAATTTTGGTTCCAGCTTTTTTATAGTTGGAGCTGAAACGGACTATAGAAATTTTCACTGCCGTATATTTTTGTATGTAACCAAGTTGTTTATATGTTGTGCTTTTTTTAATGAATAAATAGTGTTGTGAAATTGTTTACTTGTACTTGTTTTTTATTCGGTTTTGCTACCGATTCTGTTTCTAATTTCTTAATAAAATATTGGATTTTTAAAAGAGTTTGTGAATATGGAATTTTCGGTTGACATGAAGGTCAAAATCAAAAAATCTTTCAAATTCGGTTCATATGCCTAAAAAATCCCCTGCATAAAGCCTAATTTTGGTCCAAAGTTGGCGTGGAAGTTTTCTATAAATTTTCAAGGGGGGGGGGAAGTCTTGAGAAATTTTCCATTTTCTTCCCGTGAATTAAAAATTTTTCCAAGTTTAGGGGGGGGGTTCATAGCCTCCCATCCCATAATTATGACCAGAGTTGGGAATTACCACACCAATCACACCACACCATGTGGTGTGGTTAGCGGGGCGGTGTGGCACATCAGAGTGGTGTGGTGTGGCACCACTCTGGTACAATAGAATCTTCGTAAGAGGGTGGTTTTTCTTTTATTCAAAAAATCGCCATAACTTTAACAACGTTTCAGGCTTCCAAATTTGCACCGTGGGGTGGTGTGATAATTCCCAACTCTACTCCCAGACCATGAAATATACAATTTTCGTTTTTTTTTCAGTGATTTTCGGTAGGAATCCCTACTTGAAAATTGGATATTTCATAGTCTGGAAGGCGTTTTCAAGGATTCTCGATGCGTGCAATCGATTTTTCGCATAAAAATACCCCTAGTAAATCACTTTGGAAGAAAAAATTTTGGCCAAAAATGACCAAATGGCGGTTTTTTTGGAACACCCTGTAGTGTCCTAGAAAATTCTTGATGTGCATCCTAAAATTCTTGATTTTTAACATTTTTAATCATTCGTGAAATTTCCTATTCCCAAAAATTTAGCATTATGTTCAAACTGGAATGTGCGGTTCAAAACTATGCTTGGGGCCGAGTTGGATTGAATAGCACTGTGGCGAAACTTCATGGCGGAGATGTGGATCAAAAGAAGCCTTATGCAGAGGTTAGTAAAAGTAGCAGTTGAATATTTGGATAAGACTTACTATTAGGTCTTTGCATAGGATAGTTTTTTTGCATAGGATACATTTTTTTATCAAAATTGTCCAAAATTTGCCAAATGCGATTTTTGCTACATTTCGCTTCCATACACAGACCTTCCCTGGATCAGGGAAGCGCTTTTTCGCTTTGAAAATATCAAATTTGGATTCCCCGCATGTTTTTACCCCTAGAGGGGTCATTTCCAGAAAAAATTTTTCACGTGGGTGTGCTCCCTATTGTGTAGTAGCATCCAAAGATCTAATAATAGCGTATTTCTCACTTTTCAAGTTAAAATTCTTCATTTTAGCTATGGATGGGCGCTCACTCAAATGGGCCATCAAAACTAGTTGAATCTGGTATTTCACTTGCTGATTACATTCGCGATCATCCTGAATCTTTGGGTCAACATGAGCAAGGTTCACTTCAATTTCTGTTTAAAGTACTATCCGTTGAAACAGCTCTGTCCATCCAAAGCCATCCGACTAAGGTTAGAAAGAATAAAGAAACTTGTATTTCTAAAAAATTTTAGGAACAAGCCAAAATTTTGCATAAAAATGACCCGAAAAACTATCCTGATGACAATCATAAGCCTGAAATGGCTATTGCTTTAACGGATTTTGAATTATTATGTGGTTTCCGTGTTCCGCATGAAATTATTTCCAATTTCAAAGGTTGGATTTTATGTTCAATTGTTTATTTTGTATTTTTTAGCTCATCAAGAATTGCTTGATCTAATTGATGAACATCAATTGGAGAAATTAGCTAGTGATCATGAGGATGAGCATAAGGGAGCGTTGAAGAATATTTTCGCAGAAATTATGAATTCGTCACACGACAAGATTAAGGAGATTATTGATGCTATAATTGAGAGAATTTCTAAAAGTTAGTAAAAAAAGGCTACACAACTTCTTATTAGAGTGCTCTAAGATGATTCGAAATGGATTTTTCGAAACGGATTATCGCATATTTGACACGCTGAAAATCGGTTTCGAATCATCTTAGAGCCTATTAGAGACATTTTTTATTTTAAACCCTATATTTTAGAAGAAACACGACCGGAAGTAGAAGAATTGATGTTGCGTCTCAATTCTCAGTACCCTGGCGGAGACATCGGAGTATTAGCTCCATTTTTGCTCAACTACTTCACATTGAAGCCTGGAGAAGCCACATTTTTGGGTCCAAATGAACCTCATGCGTATTTATATGGAGGTATTGTTGAATTCAACGTTAACATTCACAAATATTCTCCACTTTTTTTAGACTGCGTAGAATGCATGGCTTGTTCGGACAACACGATTCGTGCCGGATTGACTCCAAAATTTAAAGATGTACCAACTTTAGTAGCGAATTTGACTTATCAAATGACAGCACCGCCTTATTTCAGACCGAAAGAAATTGCTCTTGGAATTACTGAATACGCTCCGCCGGTTCCTGAATTCACTGTACAGAAAATCGGAGTAGCTTATTGTCTTTTCTTCAAACTTATATAATTTTTCAGCCTGAAGCAAAAACCTTGCCAAATGTCAAAGCAAGCAGTATTCTTATTGTAATTCAAGGAATGGCTGTACTCCGAACAGACGATGCCACTTCTTTGGTCCTCAAATCTGGAGATGTAGTTTTTATTTCAGCTAGTGTTCATGAGACAACAGTGGAATCAGATACAGATGACTTTTTAGCATTCCGTGCCTTTACTCCATATAAAGCATAGAGAGTAAATGCTGCTCAAGGTTACAAAAACAATTTATGGTACTACAAAGGATCAGTCAGATAAAAGTGTCCCATATTCGGAAAATTCAAGAAAAATTGAGCATCTTTTGTTTGCACAGTAGAATCGCTATAGCTTTCGAGAAAATTACAGTTGAAAATTTCGATTTTTAATGCTAAAAAAATCAAAAAAGTATGTATATTGCAGCGAAAACATGTACATTACAAGGAAAAAACGAAATAAAATCAATTTTTACTGCAACCAAAAAAGTTCAACTAAGAATAAAAGATGATATATTTTTCAGCTCGATGAGACGAATAAAATGATAACAAAATTATTCGATTTGAAAATTGTTTTGGGTTATTGAAGCCAAAAGTTTTTTAAAAATTTCAAATATTTTCGCTTCAATAACCCAAAAAATTTTCAAATCGAATAAATTTTGTAGCATTTTTTTTCGTCTCATCGAGCTAAAAAATATGCCATTTTTTATTTTTAGACAAAAGCAACAATTTTGTCACTATGGAGACAAATTTGTTACGTTTTGTCACAACGAACAAACTACACCGCGACCAAAATTCGCATATTTGATTGATGCCAGTGAAAAATTGGGCAAACGGACTAGTTTTGCCAGATTTTTATGCCGCATAATTTTTTCTTGACTTTTTGCGTCGACAAATTTCGCCCGACATTTTTCGCCGACAAATTTCGCCAGACATTTTTCGCCGAACATTTTTTCCCGACATTTTTCGCCGGATTTTTTTCCCCGACATTTTTCGCCAGACACTTTTTCTCCGGACATTTTTCGCCGGACATTTTTTTCCCACATTTTTCGCCGACAAATTTTCAGAAATATTTCCATGGATATTCACAAAAAATAGAAATAAATTCAATATCTTAGAATTTTCACAACGACTCATGGAAATATTATGTCCGGCGAAAAATATCGGGGAAAAAAATCCGGCGAAAAATGTCGGGAAAAAATGTATGGCGAAAAATGTCCGGCGAAAAGTGTCTGGCGAAAAATGTCGGGGAAAAAAATCCAGCGAAAACTGTCGGGAAAAAATGTCTGGCGAAAAATGTCCGGCGAAAAATGTCTGGCGAAATTTGTCGACGCAAAAAGTCAAGAAAAAATTATGCGGCATAAAAATCTGGCAAAACTAGTCCGTTTGCCAAAAATTGACACTTTTTGTAACTTTGAGTATAATAGCTTAGACTGTTGTATTATTGGGTTGTATAGTTCTCAGATTTTTTAATGAATTTTTGGTCACCCTGAATTCCATTTTTAGAAAGAAAATTTTCCGATCAAAAATTCATGTGAAAAATACGGAAACTTACTGAACAACCCAATATATAGTGTTTTTTTTATTATTAGTTGTGATGTTGTGCAATTTAGAATTTTATATACGAGTATAAACAGTGATGTAGCCAGACATTTTTGGTTTGATAGAAAAATTTCGGCGCCACCTCCATTTGCACTCGACCACGCTTTCTCACAATCACCAAACGCCGACGGTGTGAATTTTTTTCAAAAATGACCCTTTAGGACTAATTCATCAAAAATTGAAAATCCGACAAAAATTGAAAAATTCATCACTGCGCACATTTCCAATGCTTCCCTGCATAAGTTTACCCCAGAAAATCTTAAAATTTTCGATTTTCGCTTCAATCACACACTTCGATTCCCTGATTCAGGGAAACGTTGGAAATGCGCCCAATCGATTCCATGCATAAAATTAGCCCTAATATGGTTATTTTTGAAAAAAATTTCGAGTCTAAAAAATGAAAAAACCGCTCAAATCCCTGTATACAGTAAAATCTGATCTGATAAATACAAATTAAATAAAAATAAAGTACCGGGAGCCGAGCGCTCGCGATTTCTCCGAGAGTGACTTCGAGCGATGCTCCCGAAAAAAACCCGAGTACATAAAATTATCCGATTTGATGAACTTGTTTAAAAATCAATTTTTTACGTATATGTAAAATAAACGTGCGCCTTTTTTTACTCCTATTTCGATTATTTTGGTGTCAATCGTCGGAGCAAGTTCTCCTGGTTGCCGCCACTTAACGTTGATTAAACTCGGCAAAAAATTTTTTATTTTCTTCCGAAAATTACCCATTTAGGGGTAATTTGATGCGAAAAATCGATTGCGCGCACTCTCAAAACCTGAAAACCGCAGGAAAATGGTAAAAATTCGATTTTCTTGAGAAATAAACAACAAATATCCCCCATGCATCCCTGCGTGGTTGTTTTTGGCGAGAAAATTAAAGAATTTTCCGCCAAAATACGACCACACAGGAATGCCTGTGAAAAATTATATAAAATCGTTGCTTTCATGCAACTGCACTGTTCGATCAAAAATGGCTATCTATGAATTTTTCGCATAAAATTACCCCTAAATGGGTAATTTCCGGAAGAAAATAAAATTTTTTGCCGAGTTTAGTCAACGTTAAACAACCAGGGGAACTTGCTCCGATTTTTTTTAACTTGGCTAAAAACATATAAGGAGGGACCATTAGAAAAATTTTTTCATTTTTTTCTCCCAATCATCTCTCATCATCCCCTACAACTTTTGTTATAGCAGTCTGGGTTTAAATCAAGCGTTCTACCGAGATCGTCTGAACAAACAGACACATATTACACGTTTAATGTAGTAGGATCACCCGCTGCTGCTTATAAGCCTCTCCAAAAATAAGCCATCAAGGTTCACAAAAATAAGCAAAAATGATTTGAAATAATTAAAAATGGGCAACACTGGTACGAAGAAAGAAGGTCAGAAAGATTTGACATTACCATGTTGTGGGTTTGGTACTGTCAAAGTCGGGCCGGCTGGTGCTGAAGGTTGTATTACAGAAGGCTCATTTGCTGCAGCAACAACAGTTGTAGGCTCGATAACTAAAAATTTTTATATGAAAATAAAACAGAATTCGATACTCTTAAGGCTGCTTTCAAGCATGTCAAAAAAGTTGTCAACAATGTCATCAAAAAAGTCTAACTTTGCCTGATTTCAATAAAATCGTGTTTATTGAAACGATTGGTCATGAAGCATAAAATTTGTTGCCTGTTTCATGATCAATCGTTTCAATAAACATGTTTTTATTGAAAATCAGGCAAAGTTAGACTTTTTGACATGCCTAAAGAAGAGGGACCCAAAATAACATGAATTTTTTCCACTTTTTTGGGAGGACACCATGTAAAAGAAAAATTCAACAACTTATGAGATCTTTTGCCAATCATGACAATAAGCACGATCTTACTGAAGTTCGGACAACTTTTTATTTCAATCTCAAACGTTTTATTATACAGGGAGGCCAAAACCGCTTTTTGGCGATTTTGGCGAAATTTTTTCAAAAATTTTAAAGTTTTTTTTAAAACCCCAGTGAGAAAACACCCTGTATTAGTAGCAAAAATTTTAAATTCCCTTTAAGAAAAAAAAATTAAAAATAACAAACCATTAATTTTTACATCAGGTTCTGTCTCCAAAATAACACGCATACACGACGTACAACAACTTCCCATTTTTAACAAACATGTCATCGAATAAACATTCCTACTCAATAACTATTTTTATAAGTTGTCGATCGTGTGGCTATAAAAAAGGTTGGCTACTATACAATAGGGGAGGGGGTCACCCAAAATTTTTTTCTGGAAATGACCCCTTTAGCGGTAAAAACATGCGAAGAATCCGAATTTGATATTTTCGAAGCAAAAAAACGCTTCCCTGATTCAGGGAAGGCCTGTGTATTGAAGCGAAAAGTCGCAAAAATGCGATTTTTGCCTAAAAAACGACCCCATTTGGAGTAAAAATGTGCGGGGAATCTGAATTTGACATTGATAAAATTCCTCGGATTCAAGACAAGCTGTATATCGACGCGAAAATTCGAGAAAATCATTTGTTAATTGGACTAAATCATTGGTTAACTATTGCAACAAGTTGGAGCTTTAAAATTTGTGTAATATGTTATTTTCTCAAATTTTCGCGTCGATATACAGCTTGTCTTGAATCCGATAAATTTCAAATTCGGATTTTTACTCCAAACTTGCACATTTCTACTTCAAAAGGGATCGTTTTTATGCAAAAATCGCATTTTGCGACTTTTCGCTTCAATACACATACGCTTTTCCTGAATCAGGGAGCGTTGCTTCGCTTCGAAAATGTTAAATTCGGATTCTCCGCATGTTTTTACCCCTAGAGGGGTCATTTCTAGAAAAAATTTTCACGTGAGTGCCCCCTTTCCTATTGTGTAGTAGCTCCAAAAGCTTGAAATGACTGGAAATTAAATGTTATTTAAACGACCACTTCACGCTAAAAAAATTCCCGGACCCTGAAAATGCTTTCCTGACCCTGATGCAGGGGAAAATTTGATTTTTGAAGCGAAAATGGTCATTTTCCTCGTTTTTTCTAGAAAATGACCGACAAAAATTTGCCATTTTTTGACGATATTTTTTGAACATTCATGAAAAATGGAGCATTTTTCGTTTTTACAGTAGATTCTAAATCGCTTCGCAGTGTTGAGATGATTGCGTGTGAAGTTTCGGCCGTGTATTACAACGAAAACATGAGCATGTATTTCAAATCCCTGATTCAATAAGTTGAACATTGAAACGATTGATCAAGCATTACTAATCAAGAAAAGACAAAATTCGAAAACTTTCGTTTCAATGTTTAACTTATTGAATCAGGGATTTGAAATACATGTTCATGTTTTCGTTGTAATACATACAGAAACTTAGCATACGATTATCTCGAAGCCATTAGTGATTTAGGGAGATAGTTAGCAGTCTCGAAACGCAGTTTGAGGCGTTAGCCGTCTCGAAATTCCTTTTTTCGGATTCGGGAATGCGCGCAATCGATTTCCCGCATAAATTTACCCCGGGAGGGGGTCATTTTTAGAAAAATAAATTTTCGGGTCCCAAAATGTCAAGAGTCACTTTTTTGCGAAAAAATGACTATTTCATGGCTAAGTTAGCATTTTCAGAAATTTTCAATGCGCGCAATCGATTTTCAAATTTCTCTTCGATTTCTCCTTTTCATGAGAATAAGAAAACGTATTAACGTCATAAAACTTTTTTTCATTACTAATTAGTATTGATAAAGTATTGAAAAAAATTTTATGACGTTTTTTGCGCCACAGGGTGAACTCGAAAATTTATTTTTCTAAAAATGACCCCCCTAGGGGTAATTTTATGCGGGGAATCGATTGCGCGCATTCACAAACCCGGAAATCGCTTTCCCTAACATGTAATAAAAAAACATCGTCGAACTTTTTTTATAGGTAAAAAATCATTTTCTAATTTTTTCAAAAATTGAAAACATCAAATTCCTACAGATCTTCTTATAAGGACGCCTTTATTAAAAGGAATAAATTGATGAGGGGTATTGATGAAGAATTATGCTGTTTGAGTTTCCACTATAAACGTAATCTACTAAGTTTTGGTTGTCCCGGCAACGAATGAGCGAAAAAAAAGATTAATTGAAAATAAGCGGTCAATTTAAGCTAAACTCAAACTTCATTTCAAAAAAACTTGTGATTCAAANATGCTGTTTGAGTTTCCACTATAAACGTAATCTACTAAGTTTTGGTTGTCCCGGCAACGAATGAGCGAAAAAAAAGATTAATTGAAAATAAGCGGTCAATTTAAGCTAAACTCAAACTTCATTTCAAAAAAACTTGTGATTCAAAGAATACATTTTAATAAAATACAGGGTGTTCCAAAAAATCGCTATCTGGTAATTTTGTGGCGAAAATTTTTAGAAGTTTGGATATTTCATGGTCTAGAAGACGTTTTCAAGGGGTTTCAATGCGCGCAATCGATTTCTCGCATAAAAATAGCCCTGAGTCATTATGGAGAAAAAATTTTCGCCAAAAAATGACCAAATGGCGGTTTTGTTGGAACACCCTGTATCAATTTCGCTAATTTAGTTGCATTCTTTTAGATGTTTTCATGCTTTATCGAGTCTTTTAGACTTTAAATCAGTGACATATCTAGGAAATTTTCGCCTGCGGCGCTGGTTTAACTAAAGTTTTTCACCAAAATTGTTCAATTTTTTCCATTTTTCAACAAAAATTTGACATTTTTTAAACCACAAATTTGTCATTTTCAGAATATAAAAAATTCATGAACTTTCCGGATATCGCAAAACATGGCAACGTTTTTCCCACTGTACTGGTCCTTTAAAACATAAGTTTATTTTCCCGTATAAAAATCCCGTATAGTAATAAAATTAAAAGATTTGAACAAAATGAAATGAAAGACAAACACATATACCAAAATTATAATATAGATAAATATGAACACATTGTGTAATTCACATTTTCTTTTTTATCCAGAATTCCAAGCAACATAAGTCTAAAAGTTGTGTTGAAATTTTTTATTTTGATAAAAAAATATTAAAAATTACCTGATTACCCATTCGAATTAAATCCATATCAACACAAAAATCTCGAATAAAGGTTTCCCATCCGATGTTGAACAAGGTTGGTTCCACGTGACTATCACCCATTACCAGTTTAGAAATTTCACATAACCTGTTAAGCTAAAAAAATCAGTACACAAATATATTGTCTATGAAATATATAAACTTACATTAATAATATCAGGTGCCCTGGCAATAACAATACTCGAAAGAGTCAGCGCCAAACGTTCAAGCGGGTTCGATAACTCGTAGTTCTACAAATACAAAGATACCAGTGGCGTAGCCAGACTCCAAGAATGGGAGGAGAACCTTTTCAAAAATGTTTTGGTGCTGTCCACCTTTTAGGTGAAAAAAAATTCCTCAAAAATTGAAAAATCGTCCAAAATTGATTTTCGCATGAAAAAAACCCCTATGGGGCCCATTTTGTTAGTTTTTTTGACACTCCAAAAAAATCAATTTTGAACCCTATTCGATGGCTATTCGGTGGGTCCCTAAAAGATGGACAAGCACAAATTTTTTTACCTTGGTTCCTCCATATGTTTTTTTTCGAAAAATTTTCCGAAATTGGGCAAAAACATCAGGGGGGATCAAGGCGATTTTTTTGAGTTTTTAAAAAATTTTCAAAATCACTTTAATCCCGTTTTTTCGCACCAAAATTTTTTACTAAAAAACACTCATTTTAAGCAGAAACCGCTCAGAAATTTTCGATCTTCGACGAAAATTTTGTTGAAAAACCTTGAGTCAATACAAAAACTAGAATTTTTTTGAAATGCCTGTATATATGCTGAAAAGGAAAAATTTATTTCAAATTTGGATTTTATGTTTAAATAATTTCAAATTTGGAGCAGCTTTTTTGTTGAAAAATGGAAAACTTTTGGTGAAAAACTTTAGTCAACGTAAAATCCAGCGCCACAGGCGAAAAATTTTTTGCTAAACGTTTGCTTTTAAGCTGAAAATGCTCATAAAATTACAATTTTTTGTAGAAAAGTAGAAAAAATAGAAAATTTTGGATCTTTTTGGTGAAAAAAATAGGAAATTTTGGTCATTTTTGGTGGAAAATCGTTATGGATTAGGAAAATTTTTGGGCAAAAATGGTGGGATCCTTGTGATTTTTGAAATTATTTAGGGAGAAAGCAATCCGGGTTCCCCCCTAGCTACGCCACTGAAAGATACAAGATGATATAGGAAAAACGTACCATGCCATTGATATTTACAGCTAGCTTGTCTCCATTCATATTTGGCTGCTGGGGACGAGCAGCAGCCACATAGTTAAGCGCCATAGAAGTTTGTGGGCGTTGCATGTATATATTGTTATCATAATTAGGAGCGGATGAACGGAATGTTGAAGCACGCTAACAAATATCAAGATACAGAATGGGCTTTAAAAAACCGGAATTTTGCCGTTTTTTGGCGAAAAATAATGATTTCATGGCTAACGTTAGCATTTTCAGAATTTTTCAATGCATGCAATCGATTTCTCGCATAAAATTATCCCTAATAGATCGTTTTGAAAAAAAAATTTGCAAATTTTTTCGTTAAAAAACGGCAAAATTCCGGTTTTTTAAAGTCCATTCTGTGTTTATCTAGACCATTTATATCAAAAAACACCACAAACAAATTATACTCTGTCCCCCAAAATTTGCATATTTTAGATGTCAAAATGGATACCACTTTGAGCATCAATACTAGTCTTCTACAAATAAAGAAGACTCACATTATCCGAAGGATTCGGACGGGAAAATGCCGACCCAGTACCATATTCGTTTCGATAAACTGACGGACTTCTTCCAATTGATGTCTCCTCCATTCCATGTCTATTTGGGTATTCAGGTAAAATTCTTTGGTTTGTCAGCTCCATTCCAGTTCGATTCTGATATGTCGACATGTTGCCGCCTCTTCCACTATGCAACGCTATTCCAACATTATTTTGTGATCTTGACGTCAGGTGAGCACTTGATTGCTGCATTCCATATTCTGGCACTTCTCTTCCAGTTGCTGATGATGAGTTTCCAAAACCATTCTGATATTCTGGCACGACTCTTCTTCCATTGAATGTCTCCGATCTCAGGACATTTGGATACCCAGCAACACTTCTTGACTCCTCAACATCATTTCGATATGCCGGTGCATAATAATTAGCATTGCCAGAAAATTCTGAAGCTTCATTGTTGTGGCGCGGGGTAGTAACACGAGAAATTCTGCTACCCTGTAGCGCCTCTTCATTTCTGTAGCCAAACATCTCAGCTTGTGCGTCCAACACTTTTTGACGTTTTTCCAAGATTTCTTCAAAAGTATTTTCTTGGCCAGGGTACGAATTTAAACGACTATGTGCAGCTTCAATTGTACTGTTTTGTGGGAAATATGAGCGCGTTGCTGCTGCTTCTGGCAGTTGTATCTATACAAAAATAGATGTAAAGGTTTAAAACAAGAGTTACATTCGTATCCATATCCAGACGAGATTGTGCCAATTTCTGAGCTTTACGAGACTCTTCTTCCTGTCGGCGATTTGCTTCACGTTGTTGCTCTTCGGCTAATCGCAATTCTTCCATTTTCTGTTCAACTCGACTTTTTGTAGGACTCGGCTCAGTGCTAGATGGCTTATCGATGAAACGACCAGAGTATGCTGTCTAAATATATAGTAAAAATGGCTTTTATTCGAAATACCCCCTGTGAAGATCAAAAAGTTGATTGTTAAGCTCATTATGTGTAAAAAATCGATTTTGAGCTCAAAATTGGCTAGAAATCGACCTGTGGGCCTATAGGAGGGGGCATTCCGAGCTCAAAATTGACCTAGAGATCGATTATTGAGTTCAAAAATCGAGATCAAAAAGTTGATTGTTGAGCTCATTTTGAGCACGATATATTTTTGTTCGCAAATGTCACGTTAGTGAAAAATTTGTCACGATTAGTGCTCAACATTGTATATTTATGGTCGGTGACAAATTTGCCACCTTGACTTTGAGAATCCCTATGGACTACACTTATTATTCTAGACTACCTGATTTCGAGAAAGAGCTTCTCTTTGTTGATCCATTTCCCTCACATGTTGCATTGCCATTTTCATTACTCGTGTCATAGATGACTTTTTCATTTGATTCACTGTTTCTTCGGCGTGTTTAACGTTAACAGCTTCCGGTTCGTGGTATAAATTTGAGTTCAGTGCCACATTCGATGGCGATGTATTGGGCTGAATAAATTCATATGAAAGTTCATTTTCTTTGATGGCGAGATCAGTTTTCGGTATTTCACTAGGCCGAGTTTTCTTATTATCAACTAAATTGGTTGGAGGAGCGGCGAAATCTTCTTCATCCGTATACTCACCATCTCCAACTGAAGTCCATTGTTGAGCAGGCTAAAATGAGTATAAAATTAGATAAAGCAAAGAACAAGTCTCAAATGTAAGAAAATCTGATTTTTGGGTTTTTTTACATTTTTTTCTGATTTTCATTTTTCATTCTGAGCCCTTGACTCTAGGATGATTAGAACAGATATAACATTAAATTCGCATATTTGACGTTGTTAAAAACCTGAATCGAATAATCATAGAACCCAATCACACATGAATCCCTGACCTAGGAACTCGTGGTAATTTAGACAAATCCACTTCTTCATTTTTAGTTATATTTAAGTAAGGCTTTAATATACCTCTTGTTCCTGAAGCTTGTTAACCGAGGCTTCAGCTGTGTAAATCGACGAGTGAGTTATTCCAGTTGTGGTATCTGGTAGAAAAGATGCCACCTTATTGTCGACCTCATCAATTGCTGGTTTGGAAATGGGAAGAAAATCTCTTGGACCAAAAGCGGAATCAGGCAGCATAAAAGGATTCATAGAAGGATTGGACGCGGCAAGATGCTTTGACATCATCATATTTGTTGGAATTCCAGAAATAGTTGGTACCAAATTACGAGTTGCCAAATTGCACTAAAAAATAATATGTAACTCAATTCAAATCATTATGACTTTTTTGGTCATATTTTGATTCAAGTAGTGTTTAGAAGAAAAAAACTATAGTGAATAAAAATGGAAAAATCTATACCGCTATAGAAAAAGTAGTATCATAGCACTTTTTTATTTATCATTTAATCGATTCAATATTTAATTTTTATACGACAGAATTCTAAGGCGCTCGGATGAAGAAGAGGGGAGTGTAAAAATTGTCTAAAAGTCTCAAAGTGCCTGAAATGAATTATGAAACGTCGTGAAGTCACAACATTTTACAAGAGTAAGGAAAACAGATAAATCTTTCGGTTTCGGTCTTTTTCTTGAGATATTACACGTTTATAGTAAGAATAAAAATTCTACTTTCGACTCTTTTTTAGGCCTTTTATTACGGAGCTCCTCTTCTCGTTGCTGCTGAAGAGCCAACTTCATTGCATTAATATGGTTGTATCCAGCGCATTGAATTTCGGCTTTACTTTTCCATTCAGACTCAAGCTCTAAAAATACACTGAAATTTGAAACATGAGAAAAAACAAAATAAACTATGTAAAAAATTTTATTTTTTGCTTGAATTTAGGGGTGGACATCAGGACTGTAGTTCCGGTTCCCTTAAGTTCCGATCATTTTGGTCGTTCCCTGTTCCGTTCCGGTTTAACTTATATTTATCGGAAATTTTATAATTTTAGGAATTGTACTTTTTGAAACTAAAAATAAAGATATTTTTCGGACTCTTTTTCACAACCCAGAAGTATCGCCATTTCAAGTACCCCCATCTTGTGCAAGTATGATTCTTAAAAACATACCTTCAAAAGGTTTCTTTAACTGTAGAAACATAGATCCTGGTTGCTGCTGGTCATTAAAAACAGTAACTTCCTCAAAACACAACTGTTCAAAAACACTTTGAGCTTTGGTCTTTTTGAAGTATTTCTTAAGTTCCTAAAATTCCACAAAATTAAGGACAATTCAAACAAAAAAAATTCACATCAGGGTTCAATTTTGTGTTGTAAACCTGCTCATAACGGTCTTGAACCTTCTGATACGGAATCGGTTGTCCACCAAGCTCTTTTGGATTACCACCAAGTTCGGATAGAATTTTAAAGATTTGCGTTTTTCCCTAAAAATTAGAATGTGTTAGTCACTTCAACCCATCTATAACCAAATCAACTCACCTTCATACACGTAGGATCATATTGAGCTAAAGTTGCACGAAGAACCTTTTGCTCGGCTTCTATTACTTGTCTAAATTTCCATTATTAACATGGGAATTAGAATGTGTTAGTCACTTAAACATATTCGAAAAAATTCCTTCAAATTTCCGGTATATTCTGTTATTTTTAAGCTATTCTGAGCAACATTCAAAAAATTTTTTTGAAGTTGTCTAACCATGGAATATACCAGCTTTCGCAGGCAAAATCAAACCGACAAACCCGATACTCTTAGACTCGAATCTTGGAGCACTGCCACTGAGCCAAGTTCACAATAAAAATCGGATTTTTAATTTTGTTTATAATTTTGCATGAATTTTTTTTAACAGCTTTGTTCAAAAAAATTTTTTGAATGCTGCTCAGAATAGCTTCAAATAACAGAATATACCGGAAATTTGAAGGAGTATTCCCCTGATTTAAAGACTTCATTTAGCAGTCATACTTGTGTTGAACATCACCATCGGTAACTGACATTTGCTTAGTGATATGATCGATTTCGGGTAGCTGTACTCCTTTATAAATCATTACTTCACGACCGTTGCGCCTTTCCTTTGAGAGAATAACAATGTCCGCCAACTGTGGGCTCTGCAACAATGTTTCAAAAGTCGGAAATCCATAAGCCCTGGCTACAATACCAAGATGCCAGTTTTCATCGCTGCTGAAAATCAAGTTTTAAGAGACAATGTCTGGAAAAGTCGCACAGGGGGTAGTTGTAAGCCAAAAAGTGTTGCCACAAATTTGAAGCCTAGGTTATTTTCATGTACCTAGAGAGTGATTAACAAAAACATACAAGTTAGATGATTTTGAGGTTCAACCCAAGACCCTTATGATTTTGGGGTTCGACCCAAAAGTTACCCCCCCCCCTAAAAAAATCCTGGATACGGAACTGTCAGTGACGTAGGCAGGAAAAATTTTAGGGGGGTAATTTATGAACTTTACCCCATTTTAGAGGGTAAGTTATCGATTATGCTCATTTTTTGAATGAATGTTTTAAATTTTAGGGGGAAATTTACCCCCCCCCCCCACCGATATGGCACTGGATGGGGGACCACCCCGGTTCCCATGGCTACGCTTCTGCTATCTAACAATCTTTATTGTAAGCATAGTGCCAAATTATGGCATCTTGCATAGTATCTTTTATAAAATAATACACCCTCACTATCCCCTACCAACAAAACGTGCCTATGAGAAATGATTACCTCAGATTAGCCGATAGTTTCTCCAAAGTGTGGCCTCTGACATCGGCCAAAAGTTCAATGTGAAGTTTCTCCTTAAATCTTTCGAACGATGGTACTTCGATGAGGCTATCACCCATACGTATAGGAATTGAGTCTGAATGTGATGTCGATTCTACTGCAATTGGTTGATTCATATTGCGATTTTCACTATGTATATTTTCTGGGTAATCCATAAAACATAAGCTAAAATAAAGCGAAAGTTAGCAAAGATGGAATTATATACCTAGTACGGTACTCGCTCGAATTCGTTCAAAACAGGTTCTAATCGTCTCATCTTTGCGAGTTATGAACTAAAAACGCAGAAAAAATGTTGAGTCGACCGTTTTTGACCACTTTTGACTCTATGTTTTTACCCACCCTTTTGACCTGCAGGGTTTTCCTTTGGGACAAGGTTGAAAGTTGTTTGCATCAATGACAAGCCTCTGTGGCGGAGTGGCGAAGCCGTCGGCCGTTGCACCACAATCGAGCTGGGTTCGACTCCCAGCTCCGGCAAAACGTTTTTGCTCAAAAAATTTTCGATATTTTAAATTGAATCAAAAGTTGACGGGGTAATAAAGTCCGTTTCCGCCGCCAATGGGAAAAAGTTCGGAGGCAATGGCCAAGTGGTCCAAAGCGCCGCCCGTTCGATCTGACAAGTTGGGCCCGCAGGTTCAAAACCGCTAAATCGCTGCGCTATAACAATCAATTTTTCCTTGGCGAGAACTTTTGCCCCTTAGGCGAGGACTTTTTGCCCTCTTGGCGAGGACTTTTTGCCCTCTTGGCGAAGACTTTTGCCCCTCAGGCAAGGATATACTGCCCCTTTGCCGAGGACTTTTGACCCCCCCCCCCCTCCTTGTAGATTCGCAAATCTAATTTCCGTTAAGTGAAATTCGTTCCTAGCGCCGCAAAAACATAGACTCAAAAGTGGTCAAAAACGTTCGACCCAACATTTTTTTGCGTTTTTAGTTCATAACTCGCCAAGATGGGACGATTAGAACCTGTTTTGACCGAATTCGAGCGAGTACCGTGTTAGGTATATTACCCGAGTAATTTTTAGAAAAAAAATTTCGGACTTGGAAACATAGGTCACCAGTAGGGGGGGGGGGGGGGGTACATGAACCCCCATGATGAATGGATGAATGACTATAAAGGTGGAAGGTCCGAGGATGAGTGATGAGGGGGTACTGTACCCCCCTCCCTTGGTAACCTATGCTTGGAAACCACGTCATTTGGTCCTAAGATCCGAACTAGTACCGGTTAGGCTATATACTGATGAACAATCATCAGTTGAAAAAGAAGCATGGGATTAAAAGAACTTCAGTTATCGATTTACTCAAATCGAAGGAAAAAATTCGGAAAGCTGTGGAGGATGGGATATGGTTCAAATCGAAAGTGCTTAAAGAAGGTCGTAAAATCGCCAGATCTTGATGAACGTCTTTTGAATTGTTTTAGACAAGTACGAAGTCGGAAAACACCGATCAGCGGAGAATTATTTCAAGTCGGTTCTTTTTAAGAGGGAGAGTTTTTCTAAAGGCTGTACACTTCTTTTTTTAGGCTAAAGCACTGGAAGTGGCTTCAGAATTGAACTTTATTGCGTCAAACGGATGGTTGTAGAGTTTTAAGCGCCGTCATTCGATAAAATTTAAAACTATCCATAGTTAAGCAGCGGGAATCGACGAAGAATCTTTGAATATGTGGAAACTGCATGTTTCTTGAATATGTGGAAACTGCATGTTTCTTGAATATGTGGAAAACGCGATTTTTTACATGTTCGAATTTTTCAGCTGGTTCTTCAACTCAATCGCCGTTAGAAAATTCATTGTCACGATTATTGGCTCAAAACAATCATATTTTACCAAGAACTATTCAATTTATTTTCGAACCGATGGAATTTATTCGAGAATTTGAAAAAATTTACGAATAAATCTGATTATTTTTGAGTTTATGTTGTTATTGCATTTTATGTTCTGTATATAGCGACTCCCTACCCCTGAGGGGGGGGGGGAGTCGTTATATACAGGTTTGACTGTAGTAGGATTAGCGTTTTTTGGCGAGAACTCAACCAGATTGAAAAGATTTTCAAATTTTTTCACACTTCTGACATTATAACGAATGTTTTATTGTTAAAATATCTCAAAAAGATAAAATGCCAAATATATAAACTCGATCTTAGTTTATAAATCATTTGCACGTTAGATAATATAAAAGATACATATGTTAGATACATACATGTATATAAAAAAACATCGCTTATCTTTGCTAATTTTTTCTTTATTTTTTTTAAATTTTAGCTTATGTTTTATGGATTACCTAGAAAATATACATAGCGAAAATCGCAATATGAATCAACCAATTGCAGCAGAATCGACATCACATTCAGGCTCAATTCCTATACGTTTGGGTGATAGCCTAATCGAAGTACCATCGTTCGAAAAATTTAAGGAGAAACTTCACATTGAACTTTTGTCAGATGTCAGAGGCCACACTTTGGAGAAACTATCGGGTAATCTGAGGTAATCATTTCTCATAGGCACGTTTTGTTGGTAGGGGATAATGAGGGTGTATTATTTTATAAAAAAAATACTATGCAAGATGCCATAATTTGGCACTATGCTTACAATAAAGATTGTTAGATAGCAGTGGCGTAGCCATGGGAACCAGAGTGGTCCCCCCCCATCTATTGCTGTAAGTGGGGGGAGTAATTATCCCCATAAAAATTCATTCAAAAAATGAAGAAAATCTATAAGTTACCCCCTCCTCAATTTTTTCTGCCTATGGTACTTCCCTCATGTGGTCGAAAAATTACAAGGGTTCCCTTATGTTTTTTGGAGTTGGTCCCCTCAATCCTGTGGTTTTTCATCCATTATGGAGTTCCAGCTAAGCCACTGTTAGATAAAAGTTTGCTTTTTAAGTATTTAAAACTTAATATTTTCAGCAGTGATGAAAACTGGCATCTTGGTATTGTAGCCAGGGCTTATGGATTTCCGACTTTTGAAACATTGTTGCAGAGCCCACAGTTGGCGGACATTGTTATTCTCTCAAAGGAAAGGCGCAACGGTCGTGAAGTAATGATTTATAAAGGAGTACAGCTACCCGAAATCGATCATATCACTAAGCAAATGTCAGTTACCGATGGTGATGTTCAACACAAGTATGACTGCTAAATGAAGTCTTTAAATCAGG
>OZJO01006131.1:0-27172 GCA_900406225.1 Acrobeloides nanus | reverse complement strand
GGTCAGGCCATTGATCATCTAATCAGGCAAGGGGCAATCCCCTCCCCCCCCCCACGAAATCGAAAAAGATAAAAATTTTTTCTTAATGGTTTCCCTTATGTTTTTGGCCAAAATTGTTGAATAATTTATAATAAAAAAATTGCCAAAATCGAAAAAAATTGATCAAAATCAAAAAAATTGGTCAAAATCGAAAAAAATTTCCATTTTTACATAAAAAATGCCTATTTTTTAAAGAAAAAAGTTGATCATGATCACGGTGGGGAGGGGGGAGGGTAAGCCCGTGCTCATGTTTGATCACAGAGGGGGATCTAAAAATGTTAAAAATTTGATCACATGATATGTGAATGACCCCTAAAGTGTCTAGCAACATTGTTTTATTGAAGGAACGGGTCAAGATAAAAAACTATTAAATTTTGAGCAGACAATTCGCTTCAATACACAGCAAATGTTATCATGTTAACTGCAAACATCAATGTTTCGTGGCAAAATTCATTCATTTTGGGAATCTACAGGGTCGATTTACCTAATAAAATGTGGTTAACGACCTCAAAAAACTTGAAATATATTAATTTTTCGAAAAAATTGGCCCAATAGGCCATTTGGGGAGGGTCAAATTTGTTCAAAAATCGACGTATTTCAAGCCTTTTGAGGCCGTTAACCACATTTTATTAGGTAAAATCGACCCTGTAGATTCCAAAACTGAACGACTTTTGCCACGAAATATTGATTTTTGCAGTTAACATGATACAGTCAAACCTCCCGTTAACACTCCGAAGACGAGATTTATACTAAGACGCGCACATCTTAGTGCATTTTGAAGACGCAGCGTCAGATGCGGCGTCAGACGCGAAAAGATAATGCTAACGTCTGATGAAAAAGCTAGCCAAAATTTGCTTGCATGACGGGTTGCTGCTGGGACCCGGGATGTTGCTAAACGATCGAACTACGCACTTTTTTACTATTCAAAGATGATTTTTATATGATTTTGATATAGTTTTAATATTCTTGATGATTTTTATATGATCGTACTATAAATAGCGCTAATTTTGATGGGGCACCGACTTTGGGGGCTAAAGTGTACTGATCGGTGCATTTTAGCCCTCCCCCCAAATTTGTAGTTTGTATTTATGCACTATACTTTTTTTGCTTTGGTTTAGGCTAAGGGCTTAGGCCTAAGCCTAGGCTTACAAGGGAACATATCAATTGTGACTTCTTCGATTTTTTCATAAGCCTAGGCCTAATCCTGAGCATTGTTTGGTGGGTCGACTAAAATTGGCACTTATTCACTATCCCCCTAGGGCATAGATGAATAGGGGGAGTCGTAAACCTCCTCATGCTGCGCGGGGAGGAGGGTCTAAAGGAAATTTTTGGCTTTCAGCCCCCCCCCCGAATTATAAAACGACCAAAAAATGGTAATTTCACAAATGTTATTTTATTTAATACAAAATTTTATTTCGTAAATATATCAAACTTTTCTCATATTTCCGTATTTATGAAACACACGTGACCCCGCCGCCATGGTCGTAATTACGACCCCCTATTCAAGTATGCCCTAGGAGGGGGGATTCTGCATAAGTTTATACAGAATTCCCCCTCTCCCAAGCTGGAAAAAGGCTTAGGCTATGGTTTAGGTTTAGGCATAGGCTTAGACCTTAGCCTAAGTCTTAGCCCTAGGCTTAGGCTAAGCCTTAGGCTAACAAAGCTTAAGCCTAGGCCTAATCCTAAAGCCCAAGCCTAAACTAAAGCCTAAACCAAAGTCTAAGCCTTTTTTCAGCTTGGGGAGGATAGTGCATAAGTACTCTAAAATTTTCAAATTTTTTGAAAATTGCGAATTTTACACTATACCAGTATATAAAACCACATCTCTTCCGACATAGCTCCATATGAAGTCTCTCAACCATTTCATATATTTATGATCATTGCCAAAAAATCCATATTCGTTTTCTATCTGTAACATCAAAACAGGACCTCCGTTTTTGTATAAAAGTGGTTTTATAGTGTTGAGTAAGGCATGCCAATAATTTTTAACCTTTTTTAAAAATCTAAAAATTGAGATTTTGAAAAAAATGACTCACATTGAATCATAGACACGAAATTTAATATCTTTGTATTTTAATAGCCACCATGGAAGGCCTCCATTTTCCCATTCGGCACAACTCTAATAAAAATTTTTTATTCGAATAAAAATTTGACAATATTACATATGGTCCGGGTCGAAGAAGTACATATAGGTTATAGTATTGAGCAAGACGAATAAATTCGGTTAGATTGGCGATCCCTCAAAGTTGAACCTAATTTTTTAGGATTTTATCTTGATAAAATTTTTACATATGTTATGTTTCAATTTGTTGTGTTGTTGAACAGCATTTTGTTGCTCGAACAATTGTTGTGTTGTGTAATGCATAGCATTCTAGAGAGCCATCCGAAGAGAATGTTACTACTAGGCAAAATCTTTTGGCCTCAAATGGGGTTTGAACCAGACTTGAAGGCGCCTGAGACAAGCCCAGTACCACCGAACCATGGAACCCTTGGAGTAACCGCTTCTAATTCTGATCTCGTAGTAATGCACAACTGTTGTACAACACAACAGTTTTTCGCGTCAAAACTGTTGTTCAACAGCACGATTTTTTAACAAACTTATTTTACCTTCCCTCTTCAGGTTCATGCAGATTCCACGGAATTTCAATCTGTAAAGCATTCAGTCCAAGAGCTCGAACTTTTTTCATCCGATCCCTCCATTGTGCTGGATGAACTCGAAAATACTGAAAAGCTCCAGAAATATAGCGAAATGGTTTTCCATCTTTCAAAAATCGATTATTTTCATAGTCTACTTGAAAAGTTCGACTTTCATTAAGTTTAGTTAAATTATGTGTATTTTGAATAAGACTACAGATATACAAAATTCAAAATAGGGCAAAACATTTGCCATCCATATGTTGTGTTATGGGAGAACTAACGCAAAAGCTAGATGAATTGATGTTTTTTGTTTATCGGGAAATGAAAAAAAAATGAGAAAAAATGGTTTATTTTTGCTTCACGGGAAAGATCGAAGGCATAGGCAGGATTTATACTTCCATCGCGATGCGTTATGTTTATTATGTTGCTTATAGCAATTACAGTAGCGAGCAAAAGTCTTGCTGCAAGCTGCAAGACTTTTGCTCGCTACTGTATGTTTATAGTGCGAACAATTTTTTCAATGTCGTTTATCGTTTCTGTCGACTTTTTTACGAAAAACTGTCAAAAAAGCATGAGGTTATTTTTTTCAATCCTCCAAAAAAAAATTTCTGATTTCGACCTCCGGAATTTAACCCTCGCCCTTTATTTCGAACTCCGGGATTTTTTGTAGTTTGTGTGATGAAATCTTGAACTATGATATTTCTAATTTCGACCTCCGGGATCGAACCCTCGCCCTTTAAATTGAAAAAACCTCTAACTAAGTCCCCCTCCCGACCTCTAACTAAGCCCCTGGGCTTAGTTAGAGGTTTGACTGTAGATACATATTGAGTCTTCTTTTAATTTTCTGCAAGCAATTTTGTTCAGTATTCAAAATGCGAATTTTTATCTTTTTGGCTATCATTTATGTGGCTTATGGTCTGCCCACGCAAATATTCAAGTGCTCTGATGCTGAATACTTTTGTGGCGAAAGCGATGGTGGTTGTATTCCATTAGGATGGGTCTGCGACAATGTCAAGGATTGTTCTCATGGAAAAGTAAGTGACAATTGAGCCGCTACAACCATGATCTCCAATAGTAGCGTATCCAGAAAAATTTTTTGCGATATAAAACATAAGGGTACTTCTTAAAGGGGGTGCGGTTTGAGGCCACTTCGTGAAAAGTGGGGTCCAAAATAGGGAAGGGTAGAAAATTTTTTTAAAATTTTTTAACAAGTGACCCCTTAGGGGTAATTTTATGCGGTTAATCGGCTGCGCGCACTCCCGAACCTTAAAAATGCTTCTTTGACCCTGATTCAGGGAAGGAATCGGTGTATTGAAGCGAAAATTAAATATTTTCGGATTTTTATGAGAAAACCGTCGATTCTTAGGTTTTTCTAGGCGGGGAATCGATTGTACTCACTCCGTGAAATGCTCCCTGGTTCAGAGAGAAAACTAAAAAATCGCACTTTCAGATTTACGCTTAAAAACACCAATTCCTTCCCTGAATCAGAGTCAAAGAAGCGTTTTCATTATTCGGGAGTGCGCGCAATCGATTCTCCGCCTAGAAAAACCTAAGAATCGACGGTTTTCTCAAAAAAATCCGAAAATGTCTGATTTTCGCTTCAAAACACCGACCCCTTCCCTGAATCAGGGTCAAGAAAGCATTTTTAAGGTTCGGAAGTGCGCGCAATCGATTTCCTGCATAAAATTACCCCTAAGGGATCACTTGTTAAAAATTTTTTTTAAATTTTCTATTCTCTCTATTTTGGACCCCACTTTTCACAAAGTGGCCTCAAACCGCACCCTCCCCCCCCCCTCTTTAAGATTTTTGTATGGTGCATAGACGGGCAGGGGTTGCCAATTTGCATCCCCACACATAGAATGGGGACTATAGGCGAAGCTAGGGTGGGGGAGGGGCCAAAAGGAGCCATGGTCTCTGAAATCTGAAAATGAAAAAATTTCACTCTTGTTCTTCCTATGTCTATGCACAAAAATTTTTTTTAATTTTTGAAGATTTTCAGTTTAAAAAACAAGCATTTTTTTATATAAAAATCACATAAGGAGGCCCTTATGATTTCTTATCAAATTTTGGACAAAAATATTTTAAAAAGCATAAGGAAACCTTTATAAATTTTTTTTTTTGATCCCTCTCGAAATGGTATCCTGCATCGACTATAATAGGGACCCAGGCCTTAGCTACGTTGGGGCCCAGATCTCCCTAGAAATTCAAAATTTTTCCTAGTTGTTCCTCCTATGTTTTTGCACAAAATTTTTGAAAAATTAAAAAATCCTATTGGTCCCCCATTACGATTTTTACCAAAATTGTTCAAATTTTACCATTTTTTCAAAAATGACTAGGGGAATCGTTAGAAAATTTTTTTGGATTTTGGAAGGGGGCCGGACCCTCTTGCCCCTGGTTACGCCATTGCATACTGAAAATAGGTGGAATAGCTATTTTTAAGAATTTTTGAAATAAATTGTCACAAACTTTAGGTGTTTTAATTTTTAAGGTTTTTTGAAAAAAGATTCAACCGCTCTCATAAAAAATTCTAGTAATTTTTTATCGACAAATTTTGTCAATTTTAGGACGAAGCTAATTGCAACTATTTGCATTTATGCTCGGATGGTGATTTAATGTGCAGGAGTGGCGAATGCGTTTCTGCTCGTTTCAAATGCGATGGCCGATCTGATTGTTCTGATGGTTCGGACGAAGCTACATGTGTGGGTAAAGAACTTCCAACACCGGATTCTCTATTGCCAATACCAAATTCAACTATCCCATCTCATCACTTAATCAAAAAGACGCTTTGCACCATTTGGGAATTCAAATGCGAGAAGTCTGACAAATGCATCGACCGATCGAAAATTTGCAATGGGCTGGCGGATTGTGAATATATGGAAGACGAAGCGGACTGTAATGAAAACTGCCGAAATGGTGGCGTACGCTGCAACGACAATTCTGGCTGCTACTTGAATCGATGTGACGGCTATAAGGAATGTGAGGATGGAAGTGACGAAGAAGGCTGTGATTATCATGATCTACCTTCAATGGACGATTTCTTCGGTGATCATTTCCATGGATGTCAGAAAGACGAATTCAAATGTTCGGACAATCGTTGCATCCAAAAGATCAAGCTTTGTGATGGACAGAAGGATTGCACATCTGGCGAAGATGAAGGCGGTCTGTGCGGCGCTTGCTCAACCAATAAATGCTCATACAAATGCCAAGATAGTTCAAAAGGTCCGGAATGTTATTGTCCACAAGGCGCATTCTTAACGACCGACTTTAAAACATGTGAGATTTCAAATCCATGTTTGGAGGCTGGCGGAAATCAATGCAGCCAACTTTGCAAGCCAAAAGGAAGCTCAACTTCTTGCTATTGTGCTGAAGGATATCAACAAGTCGGTTCAACATACTGCGAAGTTTACGATGAACATAAAAATGGCCAACTTTTCTTCACCGTAGACGGATTTTCAATTCGTCGCAATTCGATTTTCAACACTAGCGGTTCTTACTACGAAGAAGTTGCATCAGTTCCGACAAAATATATTTCATCCATTTCGTTGAATCCGAATTCTGGTTCGCTTTATTTTGTCGTGAAAAAAGAGCACTTTCTTTCTCACGTCTTTGAAATTAAGAACAATGGCAATCTTCCCGAATCAATACTTGCCGCTTTCAATTTGAAGGATATTGCAGTTGATTGGGTCACTGGCAACATTTATTATGCAGTTGAAGGTGAGATTTACTATTTTTGCTAGAATTAATCCTTGCGAAATGAGAAGTGATTTTTTTTAGTTAAAAAATTATCCGATACTAGTATGGTTCAGGGGAGGAGGGCAATTGACAAATTGTTACACATTTTTCAAAATGACAGCCCAAAAACGAAAAACATTATACATTTGAAAGTGTTTTTTTACGAATTTTTTTACAAATTGTCAATTTTTGACTAATTTTTTATTTTTGAGGAATTTTTTTTACAAATTTGTCAATTTGTTTTTTAAAAATTATGAGAACTCTTGCAACAGCTTGAAATTAACAGGTGATTCTCAAAAATGTGGCCTTTCTCGCCAATAGGTATCCCTGCGAGGTCGTATTTTGGTGGGAAAATGCCCTATTTGTTGTCGCAAGCGTTTTCGCAATTTTTAAGCACGATTTTTGATTCTCAAAATGGCCCAGAATTGCCATTTTTGAAAATTTGAAAAAATTTCGTGTGGGTTCCCTAAACCATACTAGTACCAATTATCCATTTTTTTCTCATTAAGGACCATATCCGGGTATCGGCGTTTGTACTGCTGATGGCCTTTATTGCAAGCAACTCATTGATGGTGAATATACGAGCGGAAACTATTACACACAACGCTATGGTGGCCTAATCGTTCATCCACAACGTGGATTAGTTATTTGGCTCAGCTACAACAGTGAACATCCAGAAAGCGTTGTGCATCTTATGGGCATGGACGGATCAAATGTAAGTGTTTGTGCGGAAGTTTAGACTTTTCTTATACCCCCTCTAGGGCCATAACCGTACAAAAATCACATGTTAATTTGTACACAAACATTTTCTAAAATATGGCTAAAGAAGCGTTTTTCCGGCACAGTCCTGGTCCCCCAAACCCCTTTGTATTGTTCCGTTTATTTGAAGAAGTACCAATAAGTTTATTGGATAAAAAAGAAACATTACTTTTTAAATTATTGTATTTTGCTTTAGGACCGCGTTCTGAGCAATCAAATCAATCGGCCAAAAATCAACAGCATAGCCATGGATTATGTTCGTGATTATCTTTTTGTGGGCGAGGACAGCGCGATGATTCGTTATGATCTACATACATTGAAGACCGAGGCAATGAAAAATCCGATTCATGCGAAATCCATGATAGTTTTTAATGGACAATTTTACTTTATTGGGCGGTAGGCTTTTTAAAATTTTCTTGGCAATAGACATCGTTTTTTTAGCGATTCGAAATTGAAAATGGCCAAGTTCGGAGAGCCGTCGCATGAAGTTATTAAGATACTTGGTGAACAAGACAGTGCACTTGCGATTAATAATACAGTGTATTATGTAAGTTTGAAGAATTTTTTTGATCATGAATGCTGCTCAGTGGTAGAACTCTAATGCGTTCTAACTCCTTGTTTATTAGGTTCTATGATTTTTTACATACGAATTTTGGCAAAACGAATTTTCTCACAGACTTTTTGCATTTGAATTTTGTCACACGAATTTTCGCAAAACGAATTTTGGCACATTCGCTCTAAAAACATCACTATCATGTTTTTTATGCATTTCTGAAACTTATTTTAATTTTAAACTAATTTATTGCGCGAAATCACGCTTACATAAGCATACAAAAGCATCTGACGCAGTGGTGTTTTTAGAGCGAATGTGCCAAAATTCGTATGCGAAAAATCATAGAGCCGATTATTATTGTGTCAAATTTTATGCGAATTTTTCCAACTGTATATAAAAGTTTGCCAAATTGACTTACCTTCAATGAATCGAACCTAGCTTGTTTCGAACATTTCACGGGCCTTATTTTGATGCGATATACATTGACTAAGATTTACCTGAGCTTATACAATTCATTTTTTAGAGCAAGCTTCATAATCCATGTCAAACGATGCATTGCTCACATATTTGTGTGTTGACGGAGAAGCAAACGGCCAAATGCATATGCCCGGGTCAGTACAAAATGAACGAAAGAACCCACAAATGTGAGCCGCTTGAAGGTCATAATTCGGTAAGTTATTTGAGGATTCATCTATGCCGAGTTGATTAAGACGATGTCTGCTGATTTTGAGATGTCAAATTTGGCAAAATCTGATTTTTGAGATGCGAAATTTTGTCAAATTTATAAGAAATATAATGAAAAATTAGCATTTTGCTGATTTTTGCTCCTAAACTCTGATTTTTGAATTCAGATTTGCTGATTTTTAAACGAATGTTCTTGGCATTTCTGGTTAAGACAATGAATTTGTGGAAAATTGCTCGCAGGGTCGAAATTTTAAAGCCCCACATTGCGGCATGTTTTTGGAACTTTAATTGTTTTTTTCAGCGTGTTAAGATAAGTGTGTCTAATATGATTTCACGTTGTGCCACGGATTCGATTTGTCAAAATGGTGGCTCTTGCCTTGCATCTTACAACGATTCATCCATACTTAGTCCATCGTGCAAGTAAGCATATCTCTTTTTTTGTCGTATAAACCAAAAATTTAGATGTCCAATTGCGTTCACCGGTTTATATTGCGAAGTTCCCAATCAACAAGTTTTAACAGCCATCTCTGATTCATCGTCTGGTTGGAAGATACTTTTTTGGATAATCTTTTGCATCATCATCTTCTCAGCTTTCTTCATCTACTTCGTTTCAAAAAATCCATAATTTAATTCAGTTTTTTTTTCATTTATGATCATATATTCGGGGATTTTTGGCCAGAAATCGATTTTTTGACCCCATAGATGAATTTTTCCGGGAAAATAATGTTCTACAAAGTTGTTCCCCATGAAATTTTAAGCTAAAACGACCCCTCGCAGTCGAAATTTACGCAGACCCACTAGGAGTGGTGGTACAGTCGAAATTTTTCAAAAATTTACCTTAGTCCACCTTATGGTTAAAAAAATGCTTGCTTATAAGCTGAAAGTGCTAAAAAAATTTAAATTTTTGGTGAAAAAAATAGATGATTTTGGAAATTTTTGTTGAAAAAATTGTGAAATCTTTTTGTCATAACAAAAAAACCAGTACCTCAGGCGAAAATTTTTTTTGAACACGATTTTTCAATCAAATTTTTCGCCTTCGGAGCTGTTTTTTTTGTTAAAAAAGGTCGAAAAAATTTTCCCAAAAACTCCCTTGAAATTCATCAAAAGTTGACAAAAGCATCCTAAATACGCTACTTTACGCGAGTCATTTTTAGAGATCGTCTCCAACATTTCACTTCAATGTTGCCTCGTATGCGACGAATGAACAATCCATTTGGCCAAAGAGTTCGAAATGAAAATTGCCCTCTTTCTAAGGGAGATAATACTGAAATCGGATTTTCGGCAACTCCTGCAAGGTCTCAAGTGATAGACAATCTTTCCAAGAGCAGATTTATGAATCCATTGTTTGGTTTCAGCCCAAATTTAGCCAAGTCGAATACGGTCAACACTCAGGAGGCTAATTAATTAATTTTCACTTTCTATTCTTATTCTTGAGGCTGGGTAAAAAGGCCTTGTTTTTGCAGATAATTTCGCGCAGACTTCGGGCTGCGCACCTTTGTGTTTGTTTTATACGCTAGGATAACCTAAAAAACGTTTTTCCTTTATAACTTTTTTCAGTTAAACTTTCATAAAAGGATATTTACGCTATCAGATTTGTCATAAAAAAAATCAGATTTGTCATTCTACTTGAAAAGTTCGACTTTCATTAAGTTTAGTTAAATTATGTGTATTTTGAATAAGACTACAGATATACAAAATTAAAAATAGGGCAAAACATTTGCCATCCATATGTTGTGTTATGGGAGAACTAACGCAAAAGTTAGATGAATTGATGTTTTTTGTTTATCGGGAAATGAAAAAAAATGAGAAAAAATGGTTTATTTTTGCTTCACGGGAAAGATCGAAGGCATAGGCAGGATTTATACTTCTGTCGAGACACGTCGCAGAGCAATTACGTTTATAGTGCGAACAATTTTTCCAATGTCGTTTATAGTTGCTGTCGCGCGACACGACACAAGGTCGAGTGGCAAAAAATTTGGCTCCAAGAGGATTCGAACCCACGACATTGTGACTATTAAGCCGCTGCTTTGTCACTGCACCACCAAGGCTTGTTGACGGAGAAACGTCTTTTCAAACCAATTATTATCGCGCGACAGACTATAAACACCAACTCGCGACGCGTCGCGCGACACAAGAAGCACTGTCGCGACGAAAGTATAAATGGTGCTATACGCCTTCACGAAGGGGAGAAAGTGTGGAAAGCGAAAGTTATAGTGCCCAGTTTTTTCCACAGCAATACTTTTTCGTGTTATTGAAACGAAAACTTTTATTCATTTGTTCTGTCGCCATTTTTTTCACACTTTCCCCCCTCCGTGACCTTCGGCCACAATTTTGACTCGATGAGAGGGTGGATTAGGGTTAGCCTCCCTCATTCCCCATTTATGCTGTTAGAGCTAATTAAGATTTATTTAACAATTATTTCCAGTACATGGGGTTCTTTCACAAACAACGTAAGCTGAATATAATTTATAATTTTCCTGAATCAAGCAAGGTCCATTTGTCCATTGATTATAACCTGGTAGATTATCATATAAAAAAGCACAATTTCCACTACTAGGATTCACTGGGTACCCATGACTCCAATTAACGAAATCTGTTTTTGTTCCATCTAACCAAGCCCAAGTTAAGCCGTTGTACTGCAGCCCCACATAAGCTAACGTATAATTCAGACCATTCACTGAATAAAAACAAAGGTTATTAGCAAAAAATGCAGTAAAGATATTGGCTTCTTCATAACTATGAATCGAAGCGACACTAAGAGATTGATCAATTGTTTGACAACTCGAAGCTGTTAAGCTAAACTGATCATCTGAAAAAAATGGGGACGTAAGGTAGTAGCATTTTTTAGTTAGATGATAATATTGCCCAGGGATGTAATTACTAATAGGACCAGCATTGGGGCATTTTATGCCATCTGGAGGTACTTTACATATTGATGGAAAGAGCACGGAAAGGAATAGTGGGTCGTCAATGGCGGTATACCATTGCCCAGTGGTAATGTTGACAACAATGCCAGCTCGATATCCTTTGTATTGACAATTTAGATTATATTGTTTTGGTTCACCTAAATAAAAAAATTAGTTAGGCAGGCAGTCAGTCAGCCCTAGACAGTCCTAAGCCATTCTAGGACGTTCTAGACTCCTACCCCACCTAACTACTCTACCCTCTATCTTGATTGGTTTTGCCAACATGTTTTTTGGGACATGGTTTTTTTATCAACTTATAACTAAAGCCAATGGGAAAAAAGTCCAGAGGCGATGGTCAAGTGGTCCAAGGCACCGCTCGTCCGATCTAACAAGTTAAGCAACGTTGAGCCCGCAGGTTCGATCCCACTAGGGCAAAACTTTGAAAAATTTTTTGTTCCATTTTTTGTAAAAGAATTTTTTGAAAATTAAAATTTTTGCCCTAGCGGGATTGAACCTGCGGACCCAACGTTGCTTAACTTGCTAGATCGGACGGGCGGCGCCTTGGACCACTTGACCATCTCCTCTGGATTTTTTCCCAGCGGAAACGGACTTTAGTTTTTTTCGGACTCGGATGGGGTAGAACATATTTTAAGAAAATACTGGTTTTAATGCCAAAATGGCTCAAAAAATGGAGAACTTGATGGGAGAAATGAAAAATGACCAAAATGGGGATATTTTTTTGGAAAATTTTTTCTAAAAACATGGTTAACTGTGAAAAATGGCCTTCTGCATGTAAAATCATAAAGGGGATCTTTGTATTTGTTTCATAGGCCGGTAAGGGGGGAGTCTCCCCCTGACCGACGCACTCATAGATTCAAAATCGAGGGGAGGGACTACCGCATGGACCCTAAATTGAGGGGGAACCACCGCATCGGGGTCCCCTCCCCCCACCTTGCCGATCTATGATTTTTTTGTCTCTTCAGTCTGAATGGTTGGAGGGGTAGCACTATCTCCTTCCTCTTATAATTATGACTTTAAAGGCAATTAGTCAACCAATGGCTCCTTTAATCATAAAAGTTATATTTACCTGTTAACCAATTAGCATAACTCATATTATTTCCTTCTAACCACATCCATTGTTGATCCGTATCACGCTCTGGTAAAAATCCACCAATCCAAAAATCTCGATTTATACTTTGCTTAGCTTTTGACAGGATAAAATTCAATTCGAAAGCGCTATTGATCGAAGTCAAATGCCCAAAATAATAATTGTGACAAAACACTTCTGAGTTTGAGATTGAATCTGGATTAGTTGAAATATAATAACAGTCGTCTGGTTGTAAACCTTCTATCGTTCCAGAAGGGCAGGCATTTTCTACATAAATAAATGTAGAGAAAAATATAAGAAGAAAGAAGAAGACCATTTTTTGAATTTATGAAAAAGTATATCGAACGATTGATTTATCCGAATCTTTGATGCACATTGATAAGGAATTTATTTCAACAATTTAAGGATTAAAAGAGCACTGTCTGGTGAACTACAACTAAAAGTTTGTTCTCTAACACAAAAGTTATCTAAATTATTATAAAAATTTTGATAATATGAAATTTGGCAAAAATCTTCGGACCCGAGCGGGACTCGAACCCAGAACTCCTGGCTACTGTCCAAGTGCACTACCATTGTGCTATAGCCTGTTTCACAAAGAGCTACTATACAAAACTTCCCGACCCCTGTTATGAGCGATTTCATCCGATCTGGCAAGTTAAGCAACTTGGGCCCGCAGGTTCGATCCCGCTAGGAACAATTCCTTTTGCAGTATCCAAAAACGGATAAAAATTTTTGCCTAGGCGTAATTTTATGAGGAATCGATTGCGCGCATCCCCGAAGCATAAAAACGTTTTCCTGATCCTGATTCAGGTAAGAGATGTGTGTATTGAAGCGAAAATGTAAATTATTCGAATTTTATTTGAAAAACCGGCTGTCTAGGGGTAATTTTATGCGGGGAATTGATTACGTGCATTCCCAAAGCGTGAAAACGTTTCCTTGATCCTGATTCAAGGAAGGTGGTGGGTGTAATGAAGCGAAAATAAAACATTTTCGGATTTTTATGAGAAAGCCGTCGATTCTTAGGTTTTTCTAAGTGGGGAATTGATTGCGCGCACTCCCGAGCCGTGAAAACGCTTCCTTGACCCTGATTCATGAAAGGGATCGGTGTTTTAAAGCGAAAATCAATTTTTTTGCTTTAAGAGGTAATGTCTCGAAATATCGAAGATAGGCCTTAAGGGGGTGAGCGTACGCCAAAAAGTGTTGCCACAAATTTGAAGCCTAGGTTATTTTTATGTACCTAGTGAGTGATAATTTACATGGTCACGAGGTGTGTATAATCATAGAATTTCAAAATTTTTGCATGAAAACGCGCCTCTGCCTTCATGAATCCTTCATCTCCAAGTCTCATTCTTCTATCAAGGTGAATAATGAAAATAGCGGTTTCAAACTTGTCACAACTCGTTCTAACAGAATGTAATCGTCTCTGTCCCGCGAATCCGGTATTGAATAAGGTAATAGAAAATATTGACCACCTTCTTTCGTTTTGACATTTTTAACTGATTGTTGAAAATTGTGAAAATTGGCACGTTTCTGAAGATATCTAATGGATAAAGGAACCATCGTTTTTATGGTACTGGCTTTTATGCCCTGGAGGAATTTTAATGTCAATGAAATAGAAGAAAAATAGCTACATCTCCAAGCAATAATCAATTCTGAAAAATTGTGTCACATTTACTATAATTTAGAATTCACGATCAATTTTAACAACCATTATTTTTTTCATTTCATAGACCATAGACGTTCATAGACCATAGAGGTTTATAGACCATAGACTTCTCTGTTTGACGAATCTATCCGAAAGTTCAAAGTACTGGGCCAGTTGGGGGTGGGTATACTTTACGAAAAAACTTTTGTTTGAATCGTAAATTATCTTTGTTTATTCTCCGTTATCTTACACAAATATAACGGAGAACAAATAAGGTCACAAAGACCATAAAATGAGATATTATTTAAACTCATTGTTTGGTTACTTTTACCAGAGTGATTGCTTTTGACATGAGTTGTTCACGAAATTTGAATCTCTCCTTATTTTTGCTCTTGTTTGTACTACTTCTCTTCCTTATCGAGTTGTCTGAATCCAGCGTAATGTAAGATTAGATTCAAGCATAGTTCATACTTTAATATTTAGTTCGCGCTCAAAACGTCAATGGTTAGACTTCAGCTCATGGAATTTTCCAAATTGGAAATGGAAATGCTATGAATATCATAATTTTGGAACTAAGCGTTTAATTTGTCCTTAATAAATTTTTTTATCAAATTTAT
Source organism: Acrobeloides nanus (assembly GCA_900406225.1). Taxonomy (NCBI): domain Eukaryota; kingdom Metazoa; phylum Nematoda; class Chromadorea; order Rhabditida; family Cephalobidae; genus Acrobeloides; species Acrobeloides nanus. The sequence goes on along the minus strand of OZJO01006131.1, from coordinate 12,492 downwards.
AACGTGTTTATACAAGGTGGTGGCGCACAAAAGCTGGACACTTAAAAAAGATTTTAAATTTTTCGAGGAATTTTTCAATTTTTTCAGGCATTTTTTTAAAATGGGCAAAAGTTTTCGGACTCGACTGGGACTCGATTCCGGACCAGGCTCCTGGCTACCGTCCAAGTGCACTACCACTCTGCTATCGAGACCTCCAACTGATGTCCGTTAATTAGTAAATACTTGGCGGTGTATTTTCCACTACTCACATTGTGATTAACACCTGTGTGGCATCCGACTGATTAACGGTACAAGACGGTCGTAAGGAATTAGCTTATCACCTATGTGGTCGTGAAGCATAGATCAAAATCAAAATCTGACGTCAGATTCGTGTTCCTTGATAAAATTACTTCTAAAAAGTCACTTTTCGAAAGAAAAAATTTTTCGACCGAGATTGACCCCAGATCTGGGGCCTGTTTCAATTGTTGACTAGAGAAATTTCAACGACTGACTAGTGTAACTTTTTTCAAGACAACCTACTGACTAGTTTGATTTTTTTTTAAAGACCTATTTAGCTTCATAAAAAACCAAACTAGTCAGTAGGTCATCTTGAAAAAAGTTACACTAGTATTTTAGCGTAAATTGGTTGCATGTAGGTTTTTATGAGATTTTCGTAGGAGACTAATCGAATACAAAGTACAGGGTGCGAGATGAAACTGCAACACTTGATTTTTTGTGTTTTCATTGTTTTTTTCAACAAATTTCATTTAAAATTTTGTTTTTAGTGTTAAAATGAATGAATTGAGACCTGCCATAATTAGAACGTATGAAAATGGAAAAGAATAAGTGAAATTGCGCGGTTTCTTGATATTGAACCGTCGACAGTATCTCGAACAATCAAGAGATTCGAAGAAACCGGAAGCAACGAAAACCGAAAAAGAGAAAAAAAACTGCAAGAAGTCGAAGGAATATCCAGCGCACTAAAGGAATGATCAAGAGAAACCGTCGACCAAAGTGAACTCGACTCGAAAATTGGTCAAGAAGCTGGGAATTTCAGATTTTTCTGCTAGGAAGATTCTTCGTGAAGACCTTGGGAAGAAGTCGTTCAAGTTCTTGAAGCGCCAAAAGCTGACGGACGCCGCAAAATTGAAGAGGCTACAGCGTGCCAGAGCTTTGTACCAGCGATTTTCCGGCGGCAAGCATCGACAAATTGTTTTTTCCGATGAAAAATTGTTCGACATCGAGCAGGTTGATGATTGCTTTTAAACTTTTAACCCCTTTTTAACCCCCTTTTAGGCTTTTAACCCTCAAAAGGACCGAATTTGGGCGGAAGAGGCTCCGGAAATAGAAGATCGAGTCGTACAGAGAGAACAGAAGCCTGAGAGTGTGATGGTCTGGGCAGCCATCTTTGCACAAGGAAAGACTCCTTTGGTGTTTGTGGGCCAAAAAACGAAGATCGACCGCCACATGTACATAAAGATGCTGCGAGCGCATCTTATCCCATGGGCCAACCATGCTTTTAGCGACGATGAGTGGACTTTTCAACAGGACGGGGCTCTAGGACACAAAGCAATCGAAACCAAAATTTCATTCGTGCGAATTGCCCTGATTTCATATCGGTCGATACCCATTGGCGCAACAACGACGGTGAATTGCCACCAAACTCACCAGATTTGAACTCTCTGGATTACTCTGTGTGGAGCATTCTAGAAGAAAAGGTGTGTGTGAAACCCCACCCGAATGTGGAATCCTTGAAGAGAGCTTTGAAGAAGGCATGGAATGAAATCACCTTGGAAACGTTCATCAAGATCGTAGACAACTTTCCGAAGCAACGGAAGGCCTGCATGGATGCAAAAAGCGGACATTTTGAATAAATCTTGTTGTTGTAGTTGTTATTTGTTGTATTCTAAATAAATTTGTTGAAAAAATGTTATTAAAACGCAAAAAATCAGTGTTGCAGTTTCATCTCGCACCCTGTAATCAGCTAAAGTAAGATGGAATTTTTTACGTGAATATGCCAAGTAATTTCAAATACTAGATGATAGATTTATTTTCGGATAGATTGTCTGCAAATGAATAGCTGATTGCAAATGTTTTTCTGACAAGTTTGAATGCGCAAAGAACAGGTGGAATTTTTGTTGCGCTAACGTCTTTTTGTGACAAAGCTGGCTTACTTGGAGTATGCCCATGTATGCTTGCACTTGTTACAAAATCTCTAGATTTCTTAGAAAACTTCTCGGTACAAGTTCATCGAAAACGACTTGAGTGCAACAAAAATTTCACCTGTTCTTTGCGCCTTCAAACTTGTCAGAAAAACACTTGCGGACAATCTATCCGACAATAAATCTATCATCTAGTTTTTGAAATTAATCGGCATATTCACATAAAAATTTCATATTACTTTAGCTGATTACTTTGTACTCGATTAGTAGCCCACGAAAATCTCATAAAAACCTCCATGCAACTGATTTACGCTTTGAAGATTCCCATCCCAGTCTTGGGCATAATTCTCTACATCCCCTTAATCTACCTTATCCTTCGTTATCGAAGCAGATACTCTCAGGCCTTTTACACTCTAGTTCTTTTTGTGAGCTTCAACGATCTCTACTGTCTGTGTCGATTCACGGTTGAAGCGGTTACCAGCCTCATTGAATTCGTTCCCGATGGAACAATTTACTACATATCGACACTTTTAGCGGCGTTCTCTTATTATATGTGCATGTTTTTGAACTTGACGATTGCATGGAATCGATTTTCAGCAGTCTTCTTTTATATTTACTATGAAAATTTTCTGTTTGGCACGAAGATGATTACAATTTATTATGTGACATCTATTTTGATCGACTCCATACCAAAATAGACCCGGACAAAATAGACCCAGATCCTTAGAAAATTCAATTTTATTTGTATATTTTCAACAAAAAATTTTATTCCTTTAAAAATTTCTGAGTCCTAACATTTTTTATGGCTTAGGCTTTAGGCCTAAAACCTAAGCCTAGGCCTAAAGCCTAGGCCTAAGCCTAGGCTAAAGCCTAAGTCTAGGCCTAAAGCCTAAGCCTAGGCCTAAAACCTAAGCCTAAAGCCTAAGCCTAAAGCCTAAGCCTAGGCATAAAGCCTAAGCCTAGGCCTAATACCTAAGCCTAGGCCTAAAGCCTAAGCCTAGGCCTAAAACCTAAGCCTAAAGCCATAGCCTAGGCCTAAAGCCTAAGCCTTAAGCTTAGGCCTAAAGCCTAAGCCTAGGCCTAAAACCTAAGCCTAAGCCTAAAGCCTAAGCCTAGGCCTAAAGCCTAAGCCTAGGCCTAAAGCCTAAGCCTAGGCCTAAAACCTAAAACCTAAGCCTAAAGCCATAGCCTAGGCCTAAAGCCTAAGCCTTAAGCTTAGGCCTAAAGCCTAAGCCTAGGCCTAAAGCCTAAGCCTAGGCCTAAAGCCTAAGCCTAGGCCTAAAACCTAAAACCTAAGCCTAAAGCCATAGCCTAGGCCTAAAGCCTAAGCCTTAAGCTTAGGCCTAAAGCCTAAGCCTAGGCCTAAAACCTAAGCCTAAAGCCTAAGCCTAGGCCTAAAGCCTAAGCCTAGGCCTAAAACCTAAGCCTAAGCTAAGCCTAAAGCCTAAGCCTAGGCCTAAAACCTAAGTCTAAAGCCTAAGCCTAAAACCTAAGCTTAGGCCTAATACCTAAGTCTAGGCCTAAAGCCTAAGCCTAATGCTTAAGCCTAGGCCTAAAACCTAAGCCTAAAGCCATAGCCTAGGCCTAAAGCCTAAGCCTAAGCCTAGGCCTAAAACCTAAGTCTAAAGCCTAAGCCTAAAACCTAAGCTTAGGCCTAATACCTAAGCCTAGGCCTAAAGCCTAAGCCTAAGCTAAGCCTAAGCTAAGCCTAAGCTAAGCCTAAAGCCTAAGCCTAGGCCTAAAACCTAAGTCTAAAGCCTAAGCCTAAAACCTAAGCTTAGGCCTAATACCTAAGCCTAGGCCTAAAGCCTAAAGCTTAAGCCTAGGCCTAAAACCTAAGTCTAAGCCTAAAGCTTAAGCCTAGGCCTAAAGCCTAAGCCTAGGCCTAAAGCCTAAGCCTAGGCCTAAAACCTAAGCCTAAAGCCTAAGCCTAGGCCTAAAGCCTAAGCCTAGGCCTAAAACCTAAGTCTAGACCTAAAGACTAAGCCATAAAAAAATGTAAAGACTCATAAATTTTTAAAGGAATAAAATTTTTTGGTGAAAATATACAAATAAAATTGAATTTTCTAAGGATCTGGGTCTATTTTGTCCGGGTCTATTTTGTCCGGGTCTATTTTGTCTGGGTCTATTTTGTCTAGTAGCGATTTTGATCAGTGCATCGATGGTGGTGCTGATGTTTTACGGAGGATTGTGGTTTAATCTTGAGTGGGCAAAAGTATAATTCTTATGAAAAAACCATGAAATTTCACACACTGCTAAGGAAACATCGCATTTCGTTTGAATGCAATAACTGTTCTTCTTTTGAAACAAAATCGATTTATTTGAAAAAAAAGAAAAATTCGAAAAATTGAAAAAAAAGAAAAATTCAAAAAATTGAAAAAAATTCGAAAAAATCTTTGGCATTTTTTCAATTTTTTGAATTTTTAAACTTTTTTTCAATTTTTTCAAATTTTTTCAATTTCTATCCAATTTTTCGTTTTTTTTAAATAAATCGATTTTTTTCAAAAAAAGAACATCTATTGAAAAAGCAAAAATATTTCGGCGGGGACGGGGATCGAACCTGCGCCTTTCCGACTGCAAAACTAATGCTTCACCAACTGCGTCATGAAGGCAGTTTTCTTCCTGACCAAATACCTAACAAGGGACATGTCAGAAGTGACGCCTCAGTTTTCCGATGAAAACTATATTATCTTGTAGAGCATACCCGAGTTTATTTTTGAACTAATCGATTTAGCTGCAGAAGGCGTAATATGAGAGAGTTAGGGACGATTTAACATTGAAAAATACCGTTATTTAGCGTTTCTGAAGGAAATGAGGGGTCAAAAAACACCTTTATATGACTTATTTTTTTGCAAAATCTTCATATTTCACATTTTTGACTATGCTCAACAATTTCCAAGCGTTTTTGGAATGATTTGAAAAAATTTCAAAAAATCTACTTTTTGACTCCCTGTCCTGGCCTAGGCCATGGCACTTCAAAAGTAGATTTTTTGAAATTTTTTCAAATCATTCCAAAAACGCTTGGAAATTGTTGAGCATAGTCAAAAACGGTGAAATATGAAGATTTTGCAAAAAAATAAGTCATATAAAGGTGTTTTTTGACCGAGGCGTCACTTCTAACATGTCCCTTGTAAGTTCAAAAGGCAAAAATGAAAAATTGAATTTTTAATTTTTTCCAGGGGAGGTACCCACCCATCGAAGTGTCATTTCCGCCTAACTTTTCGAGCTGAACACATCCCCCGCAATTCTTTCACTATTTGGAATTAACGGTAAAAAGTTAGTCCGTACAAACTAACAAACAAACATTACTCGTTTAAGTTGTAGGATGAAAATCAAAGCGACAAACTTTTAATGGAAATTATTGGTTTGGCATTGAACTATTCCATACATAGTGTTATTATCATATTGTAAGTTGATAAGCTAAAAAAGAAAAAAGAAATTTTAGCTATATCGCCGCCTTTATTAAATACTACCAAATTGAAAAGCACTCTCAAATAAGCCAACAAAGCAATGCAAACCGTCGATTTTTATACCAAGCTATGATCACGGCTACTCCATGTATCATTTACATAAACGCTACTGAATTCGGGTTACCATTAGTGATTCAAGAAGTTTCAAAAGAATGCTGTATGGCATTGAACCCCTTTGTGTATCTATGGTTTAACCGCGACTTGAGGGACGATTTGTTGAAGCTAATTCGGATTAAAAAATCGCATGAAACGAGTCTTGTGTATCCATTTGTTACACATTGAAAATATGATTTTCTCAAAGTCAATAAAAGAAAAATGTATAAATCAGAAAAGAGGGCACTATAACTTTCGCCACGCTAACTTTCGTCATGTAACTTTCGCCACGTAACTTTCATCACTTTCGTGTCAATAAACATTTAATTTCAGACTAATTGAGTTGCCTGATTTGCAATAAATATGTATATTGACACGAATGTGGCGAAAGTTCTAGTTTTTTGGCAACGTGGCAAAAGTTGTCGCGGCGAACATGAGACGTGGCGAAAGTTATGGTGCCGAAAAGAGTTTGGGCGCACCATTTTTTCAAAAACAGCACCAGTTTTGCCATCTCCTCCCTTCAATAACCTATAGGGGTAAATATTTTCCTTGCAACAGAATTTGGTTTTTATAACACTCGTAATAATTTTTTGTAGAAATTTGTAGGTTTTTGCAAGTTTTGAAAGTAGGCTTGCATCCAAAACAAAATCCTTAAAGGGGGTGCCGTTTGAGGCCCTATCTCCGAAAAAAATTTTTTCCTTCAAATTGGCTGATTTTTGGTACTTGGGGGTTTTCGGGAACGAGAAATCGATTAGCGCAAGTCCCGAGTTCCGAAAAAAATTTTTGTGACCTATCGGGGTACTCCATGTTAAAAAATCAATTTTTCCAACCGGATGTTGGAACCGGAGATCGGAAGTAAAAACTTTCGACTTCCGGTTCCAATTTAGTGCAAATTTTCCAAATCGGAACCGGAAGTCGGAAGTTTTTACTTCCGATCCCCAGTTCCAACTTCCGGTTTCGGGATCCGACTTCCGGTTCCGGAACTAAGCAACGGGCCCCAGATTTCCCCCTCCCCCGGCGACTTCTGGTTCCAATTCAGTTAAACGACACGGGTTCGACTCCTTGCTGAGTCGATTTGTTTTTGCATCATAACTTTATTTTTTTATCGCTTATGGAACCAAAATTTTGACATATTATACCGTTTTGAGCTGCCCCTTTGGTTTCGGTGAAAAAATTTTGTGGCAGACCTTGCGGTTCTCTTGTAAGTTCGGACTCTTATCAGAAGTATGGATCGGCTCCCTACGCTAGAAACGAGAGGCCAGTGCAATAAGGTCGCCAGAGATTGGTGTAAAAACAAACAGACTTGAATAAAATCGTAACAGTAGCCAGCTGGCAAATTGGAACAGAGAATGTTGTTTATTATTGTTATTTTTATATTACAACAACACATGTTTTCCTTCGAAATAATTATGTTCTCCCTCGAAATCATATTATGCACTAATATAATGGGTATAATGGATATGTTGAAAAATATTTAATATCAGTTTGTGACAGAAAAATAAGGTACTTATGCACTATCCCAAAATAAGGTACTTATGCAATATCAGCAATTTTCCTGGTCCACCAAGGCCTAAGCCTTGGTAGAGATGTTATGTCACCAACTGGCAATTTCCCCCAATTGCCAGTTGGTGACATAAATCTATGTCACCAACTGGCAGAGATTTTATGCTACCAACTGACACCTGCCCCGTCCGAACGCATATTAGTGATGTTTTCGAACGCAATTAGTGAACTAAAGTCCGTTCGGGAGCCGTCCGAACGTATTAGTGGCGGCCTTAAGACCTTTTCGGCACATGCCATGGCTCTCAAAAAACCGGAACAAATATCCACTTTCGAGAAAGTTTTAGTTTTGCAGAAAAAAGCGTTTGTTTTGCGCGTCGTACACAATAATAAGGAAATTAAAAGATCAAAAACAACCTCGTTGATACCCTATGCAACTTCAACAATTTTTTCGTGGTCCACCAAGACCTAGGCCTAAGCCTTGGTAGAGATTTTATGCTACCAACTGGCATCTGCCCCTTCCGAAAGTATTAGTGTTGGCCCTAAGATTTTTTAGCACATGCCATGGCTCTCAAAAAACCGGAACAAATATCCACGTTCGAGAAAGTTTAGTTTTGCAGAACAAGTTTTTGTTTTGCACGTCGTAATAAGGAAATTAAATGATCAAAAACAACCTCATTGATACCCATTATATTAATGCATAATGTGATTTCGAAGGAGAACATGCGTTAAAGTAATATAAAAATAAGAATAATAAACAACATTATTCTCTGTTCCAATATGCCAGCTGGCTACTGTTACGAATTTATTTAAGTCCGTTTGCTTTTACGCCGATCTCAGGCCGGCCTAAATTCTGGTTCCGTTAAGGAACAGTGGAGTTTGAGGTGGGGGAGGGGAAGTAGAAATCGATTTGAAGTAGTTCCAGAACCTCTCTGAACCTCCCCCTGACCCCGAAACAGACAATCAAGGTTTATAAAAGGAAGATAGGGGTGTATGTGCTAGAGTTTGTCCTCTAGGTTAGGACAATCTCAGCAGTGGCGGCCGAATGTGTAGAACGTTGTTTGCCAAAACAAGATGGAGAGGTCGCCAGTTGTTTGGCCAACAGCTTTTGCCAAACAACTGATGACCTTATTGCACTGGCCTCTCGCTTCCAGCGTAGGGAGCCGCTCCATACTTGGTACTGGCTTCTGATAAGAGTCCTAACTTACAAGAGAACCGCAAGGTCTGCCACAAAAATTTTTCACCGAAACCAAGCGTAAACAATAGAGGGCAGCTCAAAACGGTATGCAAATAATACAAGGTAATATGTCAAAATTTTGGTTTCATAGGCGATAAAAAAATAAAGTTATGACGCAAAAACAAATCGATTCAGCAAGGAGTTGAACCCGTCTTGTTCAACCGCAAAGACGAGAATATATTATACCATTTTGAGCTGCCTCCTATCGTTTACGCTTGTTTTCTGTGAAAAATTGTCTGGCAGACCTTGCGGTTCCCTTGTTAGCTCACCGAGCCCAACGTTACTGGCAAAAAGATCAGACGATTTCTGGTGAAACCAGCACACTAGCGATTGACATGGGCAGGAAAAAATAGGAACTTGGCTTTTGTGCGTTAGCTAAAAAATCTGTACTGGATCATTAGTTTTGGGGCCTCTACTTTGCCCGAAAACCCCCTTAGCCATTGTGACTCGGCTTCATCTAGAAGACCCTAGAGTATAGCTGTACAAGGAAGGAGGTACTGGCACTCTAAATACAACGTGGGTACTTAAAAATTTTCGGCAAAAAGACGAAGTGGAGGGGGGATACAATCTCCCTTTTTCAGCTATGCCCTAGAGCACCATTGGCGCTTGGTATCCCGGTTTTTTATAGAACAAACAACAATGCAATTTCGAACATTTCATCATTATCACGATGTCGTTGCTGGAATAGTCGGCTATTGTTCCACTTTTCTATTGATTCTATTAATAAAGCTTAGAAGCACTACAGAACTCAAACCATATACCCAAATGTTGCTGATGAATTGTTTCATTGATTTATTGTTCAACACTAACTTGCTTATAGTATCACCGGTTAGAGCTTCGTAAATGTTGAATCCTGCTGTTTTAAAATTTAGCAAGTCGAAATGAGGAACGGTGATATGGCACTCTGGTCAGAAGGTATAACGAAAAATGTGGAAAACCCGTGGAGCCACATAATAATTTCCTTCTATATGTGGATTTTTTTCTTTACAATATATTCTTTGACAATTCCATTCNTGTGGAAAACCCGTGGAGCCACATAATAATTTCCTTCTATATGTGGATTTTTTTCTTTACAATATATTCTTTGACAATTCCATTCTTTTATCGGTATTTTAGCTTTACAAAGTAGGTTGAAATTTTCACATTGCAAAAGTTACAACTTTTTTCGCAAAGAATGAGGCCGTGGGGATTCTGAAGAATGGTTCCCTATCAAAATTTATAATTTTATTTTTTAAAAATCGAATGCGCTAGGCTTAGCCTTAGGCTAAAATTAGGGCTAAGCCTAATGTTAAATCTAAGCCTAAGGCTAAGCTTAAGTCTAAAGCTAAACCTAAGGCTAATGCTAAGCCTAAGCTAAGCCTAAGGCAAAAAAATTTTGATCATATACCTGGAGAATTTGCCACTTTTTTCGCAAAATGTTGGAAAAATTTAGAGATGTCGAATTAAGTAAGAAAAAGTTGCTGTGTTTTTATCTTACGACCATGGCGCTAGCTTCCTCATTTGCCATCCTTTATATTTTTGCCTTTTTTCCATCGAAAGAAATGTTAGCTAGTGTTCAATACTTAATTGAGACAAATTTTTGGAAAGACGAAAATGGTAGCATGCTTACAAATATTGATCCTAGTAAGATCGTAAGTTTCTGATGGACTAATTCCGCCTGTCTGTCTGCCAACTTTAGCCTAACTTTAGACTTATGGTTGGACAATCACTATGGTTAGCTATGTTTTCGCAATAAATTTCATCGAATCTTGTCTGATTTTATGGTGTAATCGACAAATGTGGAAAGTTTATCACTCTAACAAACATTTAATGAGTGAAGAGACAAGGAAACTAGAAAAACAACTAACTATAGCACTCATTGTGCAAGTAAGTGGCGTACATAATGTTGACACGAAACGACTTTTACACGATAAAGTTGACATCAGTGATATGAACGTGTACGNGTGAAGAGACAAGGAAACTAGAAAAACAACTAACTATAGCACTCATTGTGCAAGTAAGTGGCGTACATAATGTTGACACGAAACGACTTTTACACGATAAAGTTGACATCAGTGATATGAACGTGTACGGTTTTTGTGTACGTTTACGTGTACGTGTATTACACGTACACGAATGAACGTACACGTTCATATTTGAATGAACGTGTACATGTACTACACGTACACGTTCTTTTTATATGAGCGTGTATGTGTACTACACGTACAGGTACAAGTATACGCTGTTTTTTCCGTGTACCGAATTTTTCTCATAATCCATCGTTTTTAAAGTAAAATTAAAGGATTTTTTTGACAAAAATGATACTTTTGGTACTACACGTACACACTCATATAAATAGAACGTGTACGTGTAGTACACGTTCATTCAAATATGAACGTGTACTACACGTACACATACACGAAATAAACGTGTACTACACGTACACGTTCATACAAAGTTGAACGTGTACGTGTAGTAAAATACACGTTCTTACACGATAAGAACGTGTCGTGTAATACACGTTCATCATCACTGGTTGACATGAATAAAGTTGACACGATTTTCAATTTTTTTAAAATTTTGTAGGGGGTCAGGAAAATTTTTTAAAATTTTTTCAAAAATAAATTTATTCCAAACAGGGGGCTACCTACGTGAAAAAAATATTTTTGACAAGAAAAAAATTTTTTTGGTCGTTTTTGAAAAAAATGGACTATCGTGTCAACCTTTCGTGTCAACATTATGTACGTCAAATAAGTCACCCCGACCCCCTAAGTAGTACTTCAAATTTTATGCTGCATGTCCCATGATTGTTGCGATGATCCCTGTAGCCGTAATCATCATCCTTTTCATAACTCGAACTAATATAATGGGAATAGCCGATTGTTTGAACATGGCATTCTCCTGGTTATCAGCTGTCAACACAATATGTACAATCATGGTTATCCATCCTTTCCGAAAAGCAATGTTTGGAAAAGGAAGCGGTTTACATCGAGTTTTGGGTTATTTTCATGTTTTCAATAATCAAGTTGGGGTGCAGTCGACTCCCGGTGTAAGCTTGCCTAAAAGCACTTCGAATATGATCCCGGTCGAAGTCTGTAGAAATCAATATAAATACTAATGTATCTATGTCGAATAAATTGTTTGTGTTTTCATTCAATAAATTTTATTTTGAAAAACCTGTAGTCGATAACTTGGGCACTATAACTTTCGCCACGACAACTTTTGCCACATTGCCAAAAAAACTATAACTTTCGCCACGTTCGTGTCAAATGTACATATTTATTGCAAATCAGGCAACAATTAGTCTGAAATTAAACATGTTTATTGACACGAAAGTGACGAAAGTTAGTGTGGCGAGATTCGTGACAAAACTTATAGTGCCATAACTTGCCAAAGTGAAAATTTGTAAAGGTTTTTCAAGGACCTTCTCAGCGATTTATGCGTCAGCGAGGCGTACTGGACCCACAAATATTAATCGTGCAATAAAAATTGTTCTTTTAGCCACTAATCAAGTACTAGAGTTATAAGACTCCGAGATTTATAACAGCTTTCACAAAACAAAATAATAAAAAACAATAATCTTTATTCGCAACAGTCGAAGACCACTAATCAATATAAAAAAACACGATATCGACCATTTTCTAAAGTGTTCAATTTTCAGGCCTTTCAGATTTTGGAAAAATTGCAGATTTTTTTTCGATTAAAAAATCGAAAAAAAATTTTCTTTGGGCAAAAACTTTTTGCCGGAGCTGGGAGTCGAACCCGGCTCTATTATGGTGCAATGGCCGACGGCTTCGCCACTGCACCACATAGGCATATTATAAAACTAAAATTTATTAGGACCTAGTTCCAACGGAAAATCCTTCATGATTTTGGGGTTAAAAAATTTTTCCGCATTTTATTTTTTGAATATTTCGCCATAAAACATTATAATAAACATTTTTTAAGCAGATTTTTTTTAATCCTGATACTTCCAGCTTTCTGTAGTTTTACCAAAAAAACCGGGATTTGGGCGATTTTTTCATGTTTTTTCGGACGAAAATTTTTTTCAAAATGAACTATTGGGTTAATT
>OZJO01006116.1:0-10465 GCA_900406225.1 Acrobeloides nanus | reverse complement strand
AAAATGTTTTTTGACCAACTTAAAAACGGATGAAAACTGACTTTTTCTTCTTATAGACTGTACAAACTACAAAAAAAATTTTCTTCCTAAAGATTGTAAAACTACAATTTATAGATTGTAAAACTACAAATCCTGAACTCGGGATTTCCAGAAAAACAGACTTTAAGAAGAGATGGGCGTGCAATCATCTTCAACCAACATCAAAGCAAACGCTGAACAACTTTGGGATGAAACAGGAATCAATTTTGCCCAATTGACGCCCTTGTCCATGCCATCAGCTCCAAAGGTGTGACCATATTCAAACTTGTTTTAAATATTATAAAAATTAAAAAAAGGTTTATAATTTTAACTATTGTTCGTGCGAGTTCTCCGGGTGCCGGTTTTTTTTTATGTCAAATTGATGCCAATTGGGCATCAATTTGAAATTTGTAATCGGGGATTTTCGACTATGGCGAATCGATTGGCGATGGTTTTATGAGCTCAATTCTATTTTTGGTTGCGTTCAGCTTACCCCTTAGCCAAATATGGTAGGGAAGTCTCTAGGGGCACCACTAGATGGAGCAACCTTCACCCGCTGTGGCCCTAAAGAGAGCCGTTGGGATAAGAAGACCAATAACGGCAAAGTCATGGGTTACATGGATACTGGGCGGCTACTTGACTCCAAAAAGTTGTAGAAAAATAGAATTATTGGCCACAAAACCAACGCCAATCGATTCGCCATAGCCGAAAACCCCCGATTACAAAATTTCAAGCCAAATTAGCAACAATTTGACATAAAAAACCCTTTTTGAGCCAAGGTGCTAGTAGAAAACATTTTTCAGACATCGGGAGTGCGTTTTTTGGATTCTCCGCATCGAAAAACCCATATAGAGTTTTTTAGAAAATTTTATGAAAAAATTTTTTTCGTAAAAATAGCCCTGTCATTTGCGGCAGCTAACCTTAAAATTGAACGAGGTACTTACAAAGATGGAGTCCTAAACCCCCTATCCATCTTTTTTTCAAAATTTTTCCATATTCTTAATCAGCATGAAAAATTGTCTTGATTCGATTAAACAATTTTTCCAACCTCCGAGTGTTAAAAATCAATTTTTAGCTCAAAAATTAAAACATTCATATTTTTAGACATAAAATTTAAAAATTTAGAATAGAATCGACCTCGGACTGCTGTGAGATTTTTGTCGTCACTAACATTCAGTAGCAGAACTGACTGAGATTATCGTCATCGGCCGGAATTGAACGCGCTCATTTGTCACTCTGAGTTTAACGCTCTAAACACTGAGCTATGGAAACATAAACAAATGGTCTTTTAGGAAGAGAGTATGCAGAACGATTTTTATACACAATAACGTAACAGAGAAATAGACGCTCGTCTTATTTTCAGCGAATACTTGGTACATAATGGGCATAGGTTTCTTCAGTATAAGATTCTGTAGATTTATTTTTTCGAAATTTTTGCTCAAAAATTGAATTTTCTCTTTAAAAAATCTAATTTTTGATCAAAATCGAATTTTTGCTCAAAAATCGAATTTTGCTCAAAATCAAAATTTTTGTTCAAAAATCGAAATTTCTCCGTCAAAGTACTTGGATCTTAAATTAAAGGGGGAGTCCAACTTAGGGCCGGGTAGAAAATTTTTTAACAAGTGACTTCATAGGGGTAATTTTATGCGGGGAATCGATTACGCGCATTCTCGAACCTTGAAAACGCTCCCTTGACCCTGATTCAGGGAAATAGATATGTGTATTGAAGCGAAAATTGAAAAATTTTGAAATTTCTCCCTCAAAATCATATTTCTGGGGGNACTAATTTTATGCGGAAAATCGTTTCGCGCATTTCCGGAGCTTGAAAACGCTTCTCTCTCTGATTCAGGGAAATAAGAATGTGTATTGAAGCGAAAATCCAACATGTACTAATTTCCCTGAATCAGGGCCAGGGAAGCGTTTTCAAGCTCCGTGAATGCGCGCAATCGATTCCCCGCATGAAATTACCCCCAGAAATATGATTTTGAGGGAGAAATTTCAAAATTTTTTGATTTTCGCTTCAATACACACATCTATTTCCCTGAATCAGGGTCAAGGAAGCGTTTTCAAGGTTCGGAAATGCGCGCAATCCATTCCTCGCATAAAATTACTCTTAAGAGGTCACTTGTTAAAAAAATTTTCTACCCGGCCCTAAATTGAACTCCCCCTTTAAGCCGCCACTTCATTCCAGAAATTTTTCAAAAACACTCATTTTTACAATTTCTGAAGCATTTGACGTGAAAATAACATCAGAATCTCATGTAAAATTACCCCCAGGAAGGCGCATTTTCGAACTAAATTTTTAAGTTTTGAGACCATGTTGACTGGATCCCCCCAGCCGAAGTAGTTCCAAAATTTCAAATTTCAACAAAATGTTCACAAAATGAAAAAAAGAAAAATATATAGATCAAGAAAACGTAAAAAATCATAGAAGATTTCATCAAAAAATTGATGAATCAATAATTGTCGAGACACAATTTCTAAGACAAAATGAGGACACAATTTCTAAGATAAAAAAGCCTACCAAGAACGCACAAATTTATTTGAAACCAAACGTGTTGCATAGAAATGAAGCGCTGCTGTTTGTTTCTCGTTTCACGACTTTCACACCCATAAAATTAGTCATAGTCACAAATATACGTGCGACGCTCTTTACTTGAAAAGAAGTTTGAACGAGTTTATGTTTTGAAAAGATTGTTTATAGCGCCAAATTTGAGTTTATTTTTCTACGGTTCAATTGATTGAAGGTGCGCGAAATATCCGGATAAAGGATTTATTAGGCATATACAATAACGAGGCGAACAAGAACGGGACACAAGAATGGGACGAATAAGAACGGGATGATGAAGGGAATTACAAGCACAATTGTCGTCCCGTTCTTGTGGCTCTAGGAACTTCCACAACTGAACGATTAATTAATCGTATTGGAAGTTCCGCATATCGTTTTGAACCCAGTTGTGGAAGTTCCTAGAGCCGTTCTTGTCATCCCATTCATATGTTGTTTGAACGATTGTTCCATCCTATTTTTGTCTATGCCATTTATTACATTGCAATTTTGTTCTGCGAGTTCCCATTTTTTGTTTTTAGACAAATAAAATGAAGTCAAAATATCCAACAAGGCGATTAGCCCATAGTGGTATGACAAATGGCACTGGTGCTTCAAAAAATTCCGAGGAAGATACTTCATTCGAAACAGAGGGTAGAACGAGTGACCAAAGTCATAACACGTCAAACGAAATTGCCGATCGAGAGAGCCGGTCTAGATCAGTTAGTTCATCGCCGACAAAGAAAGCTGTAAGAAAAGGAAAATCCGGTAGAAAATCTGGGAACGAGCACAAAGTTCCTTTTGTTCATAAATCTACTGTTTTTGTAAGTCATAGAGTTTTTTAGTGGCATACAAATGAACCTAAAACAAACAAAAATTCAAATGACAAAATTATAAAAATTGCCAAAAGATATTTTTTTGCCACAAAAAACTTCTCAAAATTTAGCTATGTCATGCCTGATACAAATCTTTTTAGGAAGGGCACAAGAAAAGCATTTATTGCGTCGCATTCAATCCCTATATCCCAGAAGATGAGACTCCATATTTTGCTACTGTTGGAGGAAACAAGGTAAATTTTTCACTTATCACCAGAAAGTTTTTCTCTCCAAAGGCTAACGCACCTACGGCGCTATTTTTTTCAACAAAAAAAAGTATATTCCTAGACCGACGCGCCATCGGCCATTTGTAGCGCCTGCGGCGCCCTACTCTACCGAGCTGCACTTGGGAACGCCTACGGTACTCTATGTTACCGAGCTGCACTTGGTAGCGCCTGCGGCGCTCTCCGCTATCGACTGCACTCGGAGCGCCTACGATACTCTCCGATACTGAGCTGCAATGGGGAGATCCTGCAGCACTCTCCGATACCGAGATGCACTTTTTGTGCAACAATCGGATCGTTTGAAAAAAGTATGCATTGCTTTTTGGGGTCCCCCCCCCGCGTAGGGTGTCCCCTGATGTCAAAATTGAAAAATTCCTTCAGATTCGTGTTCCCCATACCTGAAAACATCAGAGTACAAAAAATCAGACGACTTGGAGCAATCTTTGAAAAATTAATTTTTGGATCCCCGAAGAGGGGGGGTCCAATGTACCCCTTAGATGCGCCATGGCCGGACCTTGAAAACGCTTCCCTGGCTCTGTATTAGCCTATTTTCGCTTCAATACACACATCTGTATATTTCAGGTTTCAATTTATGCTTGCCCATATGATTCATCGTCCGTGAAACTTTTGAGACAATTTGGCGACCCGAATGTAAGTCATGGCATTAAAAATTTAAACGAAATTTGCATATTTAGAACCAAGAAGGATATTATTCTGTGACTTGGGCTTATCATACGGAAATCGATAGACATGTCATTGTAGTTGGAGGCAATAAAGGAGTTATACGAGTGTTAGAACCAGAAGATGGTCATATGTATATGGTAAGAGCAGAAGCGTATGGCTGGGGATAGGCATAATTACTACATTGTCATCCTAAGCTGGTGTCAAGGTAGTATGAACGTATCAAGATAGTAATAAGATGACAAGCTAGTAAATTATGTCTATCCCCAGCCACCGCTATAGCTGTTTGGGCTATCCCCATCCGGAATATAGATGTTTTGACTATCCCCATCAGAGCCATAGATGTTTGACTATCCCTGTACATAGCAGGACTAAATTGTCACCCCGGGACTAACTTGTCATCGGGACTAACCTGTCACCCAAGGGAAAAAAATGAAATTTTTTCTTATAGTTCCCTTATATCTTTTCCAAAATTTGTTGAAAAAAAGTTTCAAAAATGGTGCCCCATTATGATTTTTCACCAAAACTACCCATTTTCAACAAAAATTTTCATTTTTTGGAATTTTAGAACCTCAGAGGACATGGAGAATCTGTAAATGAACTTCGAACAAACCCAAACGACTCAATGATTGTCGCCTCTGCCGGAAAAGATTTTACTGTCCGCCTCTGGAATATTAGAATAAGTCAATGTTTAGCTATTTTTGGCGGCGTTAGTGGCCACAGAGATCAAATTTTATCGCTGGTAAAAATGTTAGAGCAAATCGATTTTTCTATTTCAGGACTTTGATGCTTCTTCCAATTACCTCATCACCGGTAGTATGGATCATCGAGTAAAAATGTGGCACATTGGTCCGGGTAGTGGAGTTGATGAAAAGATAGCCGAATCTCATCGTGTTCGACATTGGAGCCAGTTGAAGACATTGGAAGTTCATTTTCCATTTTGTAGTACGCATGACTTGCACATGAATTATGTCGATTGTGTGCGATTTATTGGAGATTTTATTTTTTCGAAGGTAAAAATTTTATTTTATTTTTTAAATATAAAATTTAGCGCTTTTCAATTATGATAAAATTATCATAATTTGTAACTACTAAAATTTAGTAATTACAAATTATGATAATTTTATCATAATTGAAAAGTGCTAAAATTAAGCGCTTTTTAATTATGATAAATCTATAATAATTCCAAATAGCTAAATTAATCGCTTTTAGATTATGATCAAATTATCATAATTTGTAATCATTTAACTGTAGTGTTTTTTTAATTATGAGACCTTTATCATCATAGGCCGTGGCGTTAGCCACTGCGCCATGCGTGCTTCTAGTTTATTTATCTTGAATTTACCATCTGAACATATGATTTTTTGATTTTGTCGATCTATTTTTGTAAATATCACCATTCTTTTCTGGTTTTTATATTTTGTCCCACTAGGAGAGAGACACCTGCCCCCTTGTTTACACCACTGCCTCTACTAGCGGAGAAGGAAGAGAGAGGCTCAAATCTTTTTGTTTGTTTCATATGTTGCGGAAGGATACGTTCCTTCTGTATCTCCCCCTTCATACATCGCTATACACTAGTACCAAAACTTTTTTAGGCCAGTGAAAACTGCATTTGTTTCTGGAAATTTGGTAGTGTGAGTGAAGGTATAGCTGGACAAGGAAAAGAAGTCAAAAGTGAAACCTATGCCAGTCTTATGGTACACATGGAGTTGCCAAATACAGAAAATTGGTTTATCAAATTTGATATCCAACCTCAGAAAAAGGTATAAGAGTGAATTTTTATATTAAAAATTGTAAACAACATATTAGTATCTTGCTTGTGGTAGCCTTGATGGAACCATTCGAATTTGGCGCATCGACAAAGGAATGCCATGTAAAGAGAGGTATTTATTTTATTGAATTTGACAATTTTTCATATCACATGGTCCTCTTACATCCGATTAATATTTAATCCCCCTCCTCTGAATCGGACAGGATTCTTGCGAATCTATCGAGGTTACTCATATACCCCCTCCCCTCCAGCAAATTTTCAAAAAATATGACTACTGTTCACCTAGATTGACACCATCCACCTCAAAAATAGAGGTATATAACGTTTTTCATGGCTAGCTTTACGAAAATTGTCGGCTACTTGGCGAAGTGGATAAAGAAGCCGCCAGTCCCATCTAGCAAATTAAGCAACGTTGGATCCGCAGGTTCAATCCCATTAGGACGAAAATTTCGATATACAAAAAAATTTTTCTTGTAAGAAAAGTTTTTCGTAGATCAAAATTTTTGCCCTAGTGGGATCGAACCTGTGGGCTCAACATTGCTTAACTTGCTAGATCGGACGGGTGGCTTCCTTATCCACTTAGCTAAGTAGCCGGCATTTTTCGTAAAGCTAACCATGAAAAACATTATATTGTCAGCCTAGAGAAGCGCTAATGGCAAAATAATTGTATAGTAAAAAATTTTAAAACCTTTTTTTTAGTGACTATATGCTCTGTAATAAAGATCTCAAAGCTTGCATTCGTCAAATGTCTTTCAGTCCCTGTGGAAAAATTATGTTGGCAGTTGGAGACCATGCACGAATTTCTCGCTATGATCTCGATGAAAACTTTCAAGAAAATGATGAACCTCATGTTGAATAACTTTTTTAAAATGAAAATTGTCGTTTATTTTTGTATACCTGTTGTATCACTTTGCTGAATTTAAAGGACCAGTCCACTCGAAAAAAGTTGCCATAATTTGTATATATTCGGAAGTTCATGAAATTTTGAGCATTTTTTGTTTTTACGGCATGTTCTGAATCGCTAACGGCTTCGAGATAATCGCTTATGAAGTTTTGTTTGTGTATTATAACGAAAACATGAACGCAATGGTTAAATCCCTGAATCAATAAAAATCTGTATTTTGAGAAGAAAATAATTCCAAGTCTTGAAGATTTAGAAAAAAATAAATACAGCATTTTTGATAACTTGACGAGACGAATAAAATGACAAAAAATTATCAAATTTGAAATTTGTTTTGGGTTATTGAAACGAAAACTTTCCGAAAAATACAAATGTTTTCGTTTCAATAACCCAAAAAAGTTTTCAAATTAGATAATTTTAGTGTCATTTTATTCGTCTCGTCGAGTTATAAAAAATGCTGTGTTTATTTTTTTCTAAATCTTCAAGGGTTTTGAATTATTTTCTTCTCAATATACAGATTTTATTGATTCAGGGACTTGACCATCGTGCTCATGTTTTCTCTGTAATACACAGACAAAACTTCGCAAGCGATTATCTTGAAGCCATTAACGATTCAGAAGGTGCCGTGAAAACAAAAAATGCTTTAAATTTTATGAACTTTCCGAACATGCACAAACTATGGCACCATTTTTCCGAGTTTTTTATTCAAAAATTTTGTTTTTGTTTTTTAATGATCTCAATGATTATGATTAAAATCTTTTTCGAATAAATTTTTTTTTAAACTTTATATGAGTATCAGATTTAACGGTTCTGCTTATAACCTAAATCTTTTGTAAAAATTACAAAAATTATTTTTTTCGAAGTTATTTTAGAATTTTACTTAGACAATATGGAAAGACTGGTATCTTTTGGGTATTCAACTTTTGGTATGATTTTGTCGTTTACGATATTGAAAATAACTCTCTGCTTTTTAGTCCAAGTTTGCTCAAGCAGCAGTGAAAAAAGAAGTGATATGAAAGTTAATGTTGAAGTCAAAGCTATAACACCTGAAGGAAAGCCCAAAATTCATCATATGCAAATGTCACTCACGGAATTTCATGAATTTTTATTAAAATTTCGAAAAGTTATAAATGAAGCATCCGATTCGTTGTAGTTTCGGATTTTTCTTAAATAAAAATTAACTAAAACTTCAGACGGGTTTAATAAACTGACAAGGGAATCTCCAGATATGCCACAACAGGATTTCTTCGCAGAAAAAGTTACTTATCACAAATTTTTTGTCTAAGCTCATAATACATCTATGACAGGCATTTTGGTATCAAAATTATTTTATTTGAATAAGTTTTGAAAACAACAAAAGTCCCTATTTTTATTAACCAAAAAGTAATCATCAAAAACAAATTGCTTCAGGCGGGAGTCGAACCTGAACCTTCTGTATAGGAAGCGAGAGCAAAACTACTGAGCCAAGCAGCCTATTTATAACGAGTTTTTTAAAATTGAATAGGAACTAAGCTATAAAAGCTCTTCGTTGTAATACACAAGCTTTTTTGGATTTTTTGCGGAAAAATCGATTTTTGCATCAATCTTTTAAATTTTCATAAAATGAACATTGTAGCAATTTTTATAGCTAAATGAGACGAACAAAATGACACCAAAATTATCCAATTTGAAAATTGTTTTGGGTTATTGAAACGAAAACATGAATCAGAATTTTCGTTTCAATAACCCAAAACAATGCTCAAATTGGATAATTTGGGTGTCATTTTATTCGACTCATTTAGCTATAAAAATTGCTACAATATTTATTTTATGAAAATTTAAAAAATTGATGCAAAAATCGATTTTTCCGCATAAAAAAGTTTGTGTATTACAACGAAGAGCTTGTACACAAATTCAAATTTTAAACGCAATTATCTCGAAAACTAAAACGATTCAGAACATGTCGTAAAAACAAAAAATGCTCCATTTTTCATTATCTTTCCGAATATATCATTTTTTTCATATTTTTATATGATTTTTTCATATGATTGTAACTGACTGGACTGGTCCTTTAAGCTGAAACAAGTTCGTCCAAATTCAAAGTTTTTCTTTCAAATTCTAACGCCAAGTTGCTTCTGCATCATTGAAATCAAAACTATACTAAACATTTTACGCTCGATAAAAAAGCTTATTATTAACCGTATATATTTTTTCCTCTAAATATCATTTGTCTAAGTAAAGGAAAATCAAATTTTTGTTTAAAATAATAGTTTCCATGGAAACACTTTTTCTAAACCAAGTCTATTTTCAGAAAAATTGTTTAGAAAAATTAAAAATAACTTATTTAGTATAGAACAAATATACACAATTATAAAAACTCACACAGATTTATGTTGGATCGTTTTCAAAAATTAGATCGCTTCAATTTGTTATCCGGTTCATCATTTGTCTAGGTCGGTGAGGGGGTCGAAGACCGAAAAGGTTTTTATATGCATAGATGTATCGAGATCAAGTTGCGGCATTTGTTAGGACGAGGTGATTTATTGTAAACGGGATTTGTTTTGAGGGGATTATCTGCAGCTTGCAGTTGAGTCTTGTGGATGATGCTTGTGGAACTCTTGATCAAGCTGGACCAGATCGAGCGTTTAATTTAGCTATTTTGAATTATTATAGATCTATCATAATTGAAAAGTGCTTAATTTTTTAATTACAACTTATGATAATTTTATCATAATCAGAAAGCGCTAAATTTTAGTAGTTACAAATTATGATATTTTTATCATAATCTAAAAGCGATTAATTTTAGCTATTTTGAATTATTATAGATCTATCATAATTGAAAAGTGCTTAATTTTTTAATTACAACTTATGATAATTTTATCATAATCAGAAAGCGCTAAATTTTAGTAGTTACAAATTATGATATTTTTATCATAATCTAAAAGCGATTAATTTTAGCTATTTTGAATTATTATAGATCTATCATAATTGAAAAGTGCTTAATTTTTTAATTACAACTTATGATAATTTTATCATAATCAGAAAGCGCTAAATTTTAGTAGTTACAAATTATGATATTTTTATCATAATCTAAAAGCGATTAATTTTAGCTATTTTGAATTATTATAGATCTATCATAATTGAAAAGTGCTTAATTTTTTAATTACAACTTATGATAATTTTATCATAATCAGAAAGCGCTAAATTTTAGTAGTTACAAATTATGATATTTTTATCATAATCTAAAAGCGATTAATTTTAGCTATTTTGAATTATTATAAATCTATCATAATTGAAAAGTGCTTAATTTTAGTTCGGGCTAGTTCAATCATGTCTTTACGAAACAGTTTAGACTGAATTCAATCTGGACTGATCTCTTCCATTTTGGTCAGTTCCTCATAAATCGTTTGTGGGTGAGGTTCTTCAAAAATTTCGCTTACCTTTTTTAGTGAAAAATTTGCTGCTTTTTTG
>OZJO01006110.1:0-20018 GCA_900406225.1 Acrobeloides nanus | reverse complement strand
TTCTATGTAAAATGACCCCCCTGTATCTCGGTCCAGAAAAAGCCCAGGATAATTATTTTATTGCTATTTTTTATTTTTAATATGTGTTTTTAGTAGAAAAAATAAGAATTTTTATACTTTTTATAGGATTTTAGAGAAATTGGAGGGGTGTTATAATAGAGAGGTTTGACTGTACATCCAATAAATTGCCCTGAAGGAAAATAAAAGGATGAAGTGCAACACATATCTACCCCAAGTTGGATGCGAAAAACAAGAAAAACGCATCGAAAAATCTTCCAGAGACGTCTAGAACGCTCAAACGTACAAAAAATGCCCGGGCGTATAAGCCCGGGCTTATACATCCAATAGAACGCATGTGTGGGTGTATAAGCCCGTTCTATAGGATGTATAAGCCCGGAGGGGTGTATAAGCCCGGGCTTATACGCACGATTTTACGGTAACTTTGAGAGATCCAAACTATTTTTCTGCAATTTTTTGTCAAAAATTTTTTTACGTTTTGTTCAGCTTTCGATAAGGTTATCCGACATTTTTTCCCTTATCCCTTTTGTTCCCTTAAACAATTTTTTCCCTATGACAATTTTTTTCCTGACAATTTGTTCCCTAAAAATTTTTTCCCTGTAACAATTTTTCCCTATGACAATTTTTTCTCAAATTCGTTTCAATAAACACGATTTTATGCCTGAATGTCAATAAAATCGTGTTTATTGAAACGAATTTGGGAAAAAATTGTCACGGGGAAAAATTTGTTTTAGGGAAAAAATTGTTACAGGGAAAAAATTTTTAGGGAAAAAATTGTTTAAGGGAACAAAGTGGTAAGGGAAAAAATGTCGGGTAACCTTCGATGAACTTCTTGAAAAACTATTAATCTAACGTCGTTTAGTAAGCGTTAATGGCTCAAAATAAATTACAGTATTCCAGCCACCAAATGGAACGAATCCAGAAAAATCCTAAAACTTCAAATTAAAAATTGATCTATTTTTTAATAAAAATTTACGGATTTTCCATTCCAATTAATCCATGAAAGAAATGGAAGAATTCTTGAAGTATCCATATAAGATTTTCCAAAAACGGAAGTCCATTTGCTAAAACTGGACATTACTCCACCATAACCATTATTTTCCTTAAAAAAATTTTTGGAGCTACTTCGGCTCTTATACCCCCATTGGGTGCGTTCCTAAGATGAACCGTACGGATCCATACTGATCACTTTCAACCGTAAGGTCAACCGTACGGTCAGCCGTACGAATCCGTACTGATCAGCACGGATCCGTACGGTTGACAGTGATCAGTACGGATCCGTACGGTTCATCTTAGGAACGCACCCATTGAATGTGGCCTAAAATCGAAAAATTATATTTTTCGAAATTTCCTCAAAAATGACACTATTAGGGGTAATTTTATGCGAGAAACACATTGGCGATGTTATTTTTGCGTAAAAACGCTTCTATTTTTTAGAAAATCGAATTTTTGTATATTAGCTTTTTCGAAATATGTACTTTCTTTGTCTTCAATGATTCTATACCATACTTTTGCAATTTTTAACAAAATGGAAGCGTTTTTAACCCTAATCCGGCAACCTGGGGTCCAACAGACCTCAAAGAAAAAAGTACTGTTTTTCAAATCGTTATATCTCGGCAAATATAAAGGTTTGAGAAAAAGTTTATACCACATTTTGAAGCTCTAAAGTAGANAAAAAAGTACCGTTTTTCAAATCGTTATATCTCGGCAAATATAAAGGTTTGAGAAAAAGTTTATACCACATTTTGAAGCTCTAAAGTAGAGCTAAATAATACAGCAAATTTTATTTGAATCGGGTATTTTATGAGATTCTTAGAGGTCTTTTAAAACAGGCTATTTTTGCAACAAAATAACGTTGCCGGATTAGGGTTAAGCAAAAATAACATCGCCAACGTGTTTCCCGCATCAATTACCCCTAATAGGGCCATTTTTGAGAAAATTTCGAAAAATAAAATTCTTCGATTTTAGACCATGTTCAATGGGATATAAGAGCAGAAGTAGCTCCAAATTTTTAAAGGGATAATAACATTTGACGTCAATGTCAACATCTTTAAAAAAAATAAATTTCTTTGTGTCTGACTTTCTTGCCGAACTTATCAAAGAGAAAAAACTTAGTGAAAAGATCCTCTTTCTAACATTGACGTCATTCACAAAGTGACATGACATTGACTTAACACGGCAGACCAAAGTTGGCAAAAAATGGGATAATTTTCCAAATCACTCTAAATCGTGTTCTTATTGCTCAGAATGCACAATTATGCACAAATTCGCGAAAAAATGTGTGCTTCGAAATACAGACTTTCGGTTTTTTTCAGAAGGACCGTTTACTAAAATGACCATTACTTGACCTAAACTGCATCAAATTCACTACTTTTGATTCTAGCGCGTCCTACAGATGATTCCTACCATTCCGCAGGAAAAAAACTTGGTTGCACTTTATTTCACTACTTGCTGTACTATAATGAATTTTGGCTTCTGGGCCAACCTTCCGAGCTTAATAACTTTTGATAGCATAAACCAATTTTTATGATTAACTACTCAAAATGTTCCTTATAACTTCTAGAACAACGCTAAGCATTCTATTTTTAGTTTTTCAGTAAAAAAATTTTAAAAATGGATTGAAAATGTTAAAAATGGCATTTTTCAGCGCTTTTTAAAGGAAAATTTAATTTTTTGAAACTTAAACTAAAAATAGAGCACGTAGCGTTGTTCTAGAAATCGTGAGGAACATTTTGAGTGGTCGACCATGAAAATTGGCTTATGGGATAAAAAGTTATAAGCTTTTGAAGTTCCCGCCTTTTTTGGTTGTTTACAAATTCGAATTTTTTTTTATCATTTTATGAATTTTACAATCTCGTCAATTTACTTCATATATGGCTCAATTGGGAACGTAGTTGTCCAACGCTTTTTGTGACCCAGGTTCAACTCCCGCCGAAGTAGAATTTTTTTGCATGTTGAATTTTTTTAAATCCAGTTATCCTGAAAATCGAGGAACACACTTAAATTTCGTTGAAATTCCTGCATAATAACGTATCCTGAGCAATAAGAACACGATTTAAAGTGGTTTGGAGAATTATCCCATTTTTTGCCAACTTTGGTCTGCCGTGTTTGACATGTCAATATCATTTCAAAAATTTAAATGTCATGCCATTTTCGTTGACATTGTCGTTATGAAAACACTGATAATAACAATGGATCCGCTTTTGACATCGTTTTTTAAAAATTCACCAAAAATCGAGGATAAATCGAATTTCTTCGAGCGACTCAAAATGATAGCTCCACTAGTAATATTGTCTTGTAAATTTTAACAAAGTGTCGACTTACTTGAAAACCAATAGCTATATCTTTAATAAATTGCTGATTATATGTTTGATTTGATGTCCAACTCGTGGTGTCATCAATACCGATATATATAAAAATTTCTATAAGATCTTGAAATTCGTCACTTAAACGTTTGATGACTGCACTGACCTGAAACAATTTTTTAAATATGTAAAATAGAGTAAGAAACTAAGTCCATTGTCTCGTGAAAATTTGATAAATTCGATTGCTTAATTTTTTGTGTAAAAATTCATCGAAAAACAGAAGTACCCCAATTTTTGTGAAAATCGGAGATACCCTTTTCGAGAAAATTCAATTCAAAGTTTGCTCAAAATGGCCGAAATTTGCATATTTTACCATTAATTTATGCAAATTTCGGCCATTTTTAGCAAACTTTGGATTGAATTTTCTCAAAAAGAGTATCTCCGATTTTCACAAAAATTGGGCTACTGCAGTTTTTCGATGCGCTCCACAAGATGGCGTTGTATTTTTTGAAAATTTCACAAGGAAAAAATTCAGGTTTTCGCTTTAATACCCAGGCTTATTCAACAAACATGAAAATATTGTTAGAAAAAATATCTTGACATGCCTATACAGGGCCGTACGAGCTCCGAAGTTTTGGGGGGGGCCCCCCAGCCAAAAATCTTAAAAAATCATAAGGGTCCCCCCTTACGTTTTTTTCGAAATTTTTCCAAATTTTTGAGGGAAAAACATAAGGGGGGACCCTTATGATTTTTTTCGATTTTTCAAAAAATTTTTAAAAATCACCTTTGTCCCCTTGTTTTTTTCGCGCCCATAGGCGCGAAAAATTTTTCTGAAAAAAACCTGAGGTAAAGCAAAAACCAGCGCCGCAGGCAAAAAATTTTTCGAGAAAAGCTTGTTTTTAAGCTGAAAACGCTCAGAAAATGAAACTTCTTGGTGAAAAAATTGTCAAAATTGGGACTTTTTTTGTTGAAAATTGGGAAATTTAGGATAATTTTGGTGAAATCCTTGAACTAAAGCATAAAACTAGCGCCGCAGGCGAAATTTTTTTGAGAAATGCTTGTTTTGGTTACTCGACATTTGAGGCTCAAAATTTTATTTTAAAAATAAAAATAAAATGTTGAGCCTCAAATGTCGGGGTCTCAAGTGTTGGGCCTCAAATGTCGAATAACCCTTGTTTTTAAGCTGAAAACGTTTAGAAAATGAAAATTTTTGATGAAAAAATTAAAATTTTTGAAATTTTTAGTGAAAGTTTGGTCATTTTTGGTGAAAAATCATAATTGAAGATCATTAGAATTTTTGAAAAAAATCTGAGAAAAACATAAGGGGAGATCATTAGGAAAAATTTTTTCATTTTTTTTGTTATAAGGAGCCCGCGCCCCTTCTGCATATGTCAGTTTGTAAAAAAATTTCAAAAATCAATTTAATTCCGTGTTTCGCGCCGACAGGCGCGAAAATTTTTTTGCTGAAAAACACTTTTTAAGCAGAAAATGCTCAGAAAATTTCGACGGAAATTTTGTTGAAATCTTTGAGTCAATGAATAACCAGCGCCGCAGGCAAATTTTTTTGTTGAAAAATGCTTGATCATATGCTGAAAATGATCAAAAAATAAGGAACTTTTGGTTTAAAAATGTCAAATTTGGGGCTTTTTTGTTGAAAAATTGAAGAATTTGGACAATTTTGGTGAAAAATCATAATGGGGGACCATTAGGATTTTTGAAATTTTTTTTCAAAATTTTCGGGAAAAACATAAGGGGGGACCCTTATGTTTTTTTCAGCCTTCGGTCGGGTTTGGGGGGGGCCCGGGCCTCAGGGGCCTCAATGCGCGTACGGGCCTGTGCCTATAAACTTACAAAAGACCGTGTCCAAAAATCTTTTTTCCTCGATAAGAAATGTCTTAATCAATTTTTTATCAACAAAATTTAACCTTTTTAACCCCCAAAAACCTCGCGGGATCTCGCCGACAAGCTTTTAAAAACCCCGCAACCTCACCCGCAAAAATTTTTTTGAAAAAACCCCGCCCCGCAACCCCGCCCGCAGGCCAACGCGCATCCCTAAAAAATATAGCCCCAGTGGATTGTATTAGAGAAAATACGGTAGTCAAAGATTTTTCAAAATGACTAGTTTCGAAACTTTTGACCCCCCCCCCCTCCCGATATACTTGATCTGAACCAGAAGTGAGGTTATTTCGACAATTTCCACCAACACACGGACTCATATAAGCTTCTACTCCTAAATTCGCTAAAAAAACTCTTTATTATATCGATTTTATAATTTATATTATTTACCTTGATGTGCATTATGCATGTTTTGGATTCCGACCTCGTCAAAATCACCTATTGGGTCGTAAACACGCCCCATAAAAGCAACAAAACCTTGTTTTTTGAGGCATTCAAACTGTGC
Organism: Acrobeloides nanus; assembly: GCA_900406225.1. Classification (NCBI taxonomy): domain Eukaryota; kingdom Metazoa; phylum Nematoda; class Chromadorea; order Rhabditida; family Cephalobidae; genus Acrobeloides; species Acrobeloides nanus. The sequence goes on along the minus strand of OZJO01006110.1, from coordinate 14,294 downwards.
TACGGTTAGCGCTGATGTGGTATCGAATTCATTAAGGGCCAAAACCTTCGATACTAGGCATGTAGTTAGAATGAATACGAAGAAACTAAAATTGTCGTAAATCATTGATTAGAATCGTTAAATATCTTGAGACATTAAAGGGACAATGACAATGGTCTAGGGTTTTTATATACACATATTTTTATATCTTGTATCAAATATGATACGTTGTGTATTAAGGGGTTAAGGGAAAAAATCAGGTTTTTGCTTAAATACACAAACTTATTTAAAAATAATAGGAGTTTCGGATGCAGCAAATTTTGCAGCAGTCGTGTAGCTGAGAAAATTTGGTGCATTAAAAAAATTTTTTTGCAAAAGTCATTAAAATAGTGGGATATGACCACATTAAGCGTATCAGTCAATCGTGAGCCACCCTGTACAATAAAATATTCCTACGTTTTCATGTTTTTTTGCTCGAAAATATATCTATAAATTAAGTTTCTACAGGTTGTTTTTTTTATTGCTCCCACATTTCAAAAATGCGCCAAAAATCGAATTTAAATCCGTTTTCATCGCCCGATAGCTCAATCAAACGTCCTAATCATGGAAAATTATTGTAAAACTTTTGAAGCTCATCTGGTATCTATTCATAGTCAACAAGAGAATGATATTGTATTTGGTAATTCTATAGTTTAAAATTTGACTACAATGCATCCATAGCAGAGTTGTAACCGTGTTTTGGAGCTAATTTTTGATTCTTTTAATCATATCTCAATAAATATATTGCCTAATCCAGTAATCAATAGCTCATTTTAAAGAGCAAATGCAGAGCTACAAAATGTAAAAAAATTGTCGAAAAATCGTTAAAATTGGATTTTTTAGAGGCATACGGACCGTTGTTTCGCGAACATTTTACGCGACATCTATTTCACGACATTTGTTTCCGCACACATATTTATTGACATTTGTTCTTTGTACTAAAGTTACTATGACAGTTGTTTTTCGTCACCTGTTTTGTTACCGCGGCGGTGGGATACTTGAGGACGGACATTTGCGGACGGAAAAGTCCGTCCGCAATCGGCAATTTTGAGCATCTTCAAAATTCTCTAAAAAATCCAAATTTTAACGATTTTTCGACAATTTTTTTACATTTTGTAGCTCTGCATTTGCTCTTTAAAATGAGCTATTGATCACTGGATTAGGCAATATATTTATTGAGATATGATTAAAAGAATTAAAAATTAGCTCCAAAACACGGTTACAACACTGGTCCATAGTCGTAGCTAGGTCCAGATTTCGGGGTCCATGAAGTTTCGGGGATCCATTTTGAGAAATTTTACCAAATTTTTCAAAAACATAAGGATGATCCTTAAGTTTATTTTGGCCTTCGGTCGATTTCGGGGAGGTGTCCATGGGCCCCATGGGTTCCTCTCCATACATTAACACCCTCTCCCAATTTGGGGGGGGGGGGGTCGTCGAGCACTGAAAAATCCGGTCCACTAAGCAAAAAAAAGGCGGGCTAGGGGGTCAGCCGCGAAAAATTAGTCTCAAAAAACGTCATTTTAAAGCAAAAATAGCTATCTTTAAAGCATTGTTATCTTAAAAATCAAACATTTTCAATAATTTTTAAATTAAAAACAAAAATTGAGAAAATGAATGATAAGTAAAAAAATTAACCTTTTTTTGTTCACCAACTTTGGGTCCGTCTGCTGAGCAAGAAATTTTTACAGACTAGATTTTTAAGCCTAATTACGAAATTTTATAAACAAGTCACGTAACTCTAACACAAATTTATCGCAAAAAATAAATAATTTGTGTTTCATTTCTGTCTAAATAATGTGAGTTTTGAAACATTAATAGAGAAGGAAAATGTGTCTGTCCAGAGTCGAGTGTGATCTATTTGATAAGAGTTCTTATAAAACCAATAAAAAAGGAATTTGGAGCATATTTTGATCATACGAATTAAAAAATGCATTGTCTTAATATTTTTCTAGTATTTTTGTCTGTAATTAGTGTAATTTATGGACACAAAATTTTGTTTTATAGTCCCAAATTTGGTAAAAGTCATGTGACGTTTATTGGAAAAATCGCGGATATCCTGGCTAAAGACGGTCATGAAATCGTATGTTGATATTTAAAAATCTAAGTGACTTAATGCAACCAAAAATCGTAAAATGTCTCAAAAGGACCCTCGAAACCTGATGGACCTCCAAAATCCGAACCTAGCTACGCCTATGCCACCTACTATCTCCTCTCATTAGATACTCAAAATTTGATTATGGACAATGAAAAACCACGGAAAACATGTAAATTCTAGGTTCTTTACCAACCCATTGTCGACGAAAATATTACAACTTCGGGAACAAAACATGCTCGGGTCATTGAACGACCTCGGAGTTTTCAAATGAATTTTACTATTAATGACGTGCAACCAGACGTATGGGCTTTGGAAAATGAAGGATTTAGCAAAATGTCAAAAGTATGAAAAAATTATTTTGACAATTATACAAAAGATTTATAATTTAGATGATTGGTCTCCTGACAACTACTTTCTCGATGAGTTGTAAAAGTAAGTTGTTTTTAGCTTTTTTATTGAGTAACTGAGAATAGAGCTGGTACACGGAAATTTCGATAAACTTTGCCAGGCTTATTCTTGGGCTCATACTTAGGTTTAGAGTCAGCTTTAGACTCAGGTTTAGGTTCAGATTCAGGCTCTGATGTAGACTTCTTAGACTCACTCAAAGGAGTGGACATAATTGATGGTCTAGAATTTTTATGAAACATAGTTATCCTTGTAGAGGATACCAGACTTACTGATAAAAATAATAATCTTAGCTGCTAATGCGCACTCCTTGCTGATATAGGACCTTTAGAACAAAAAGCCATTTTTTAGCACTTTTTCAAACGGTCATAACTTTTTTAATTTAAAAGCTCTTTCAATCATTTTTTTGCATTTTGTAGTATTATGTTAGCTGACACCTTGATCATGTCCTAGAGCTTCTGCTTCGCAGAAATAGAGCCTCCACAAGTCAAGTTCCTATTTTTTAAAGAAAATCGGACATTTCGGAGCTTCAAATTAAACTTAAAACATATTTTTTCTCGCTGCAAAAACGTAGTAAAAAATTGTTTCTCACAAGTTTAAACAATTTTATCGTTTTTGGACCATGTTTTGAAAACTCGATTTTCGACTTCTAGAGTCCGGGAGGGCGATCTAGCCATAAAAAAATCGAGCTTTCACAAGAAAGTCGAATTTTCACATAGAAAGTTCATGGTCAATCATTTTATTATACTAAGAGTCATTGTAGAAATTTTGCCATGAACTCATGGTAAAACAATCTTCGGTTCATGGTTTATGATACTATTCAAATTTTACCATGAGATTACGGTAACTTACCATGTAAAATGACCATGAACCGGTGATAATTTCTTATGCCATTACTTTGTGGTGAAATAACCGCAGGTTCATGGTAAGGGGGGTCAACCATACCCGAGCGGAACTCGATTTTGCCCATATTATATATGTTATCGGCACGCCTGAGAACCGGCACGGGCGAGAATTCTCAGGCGTGCCGGAAAAATTTTCAGACACGCCTGAGAATTCTCAGCCGTGCCGGTAACATATATATAAAAAAATATATAAAAAATTTTAGCTCAACTAAATGATGATATTCTTATGAACAAGCTAAAATCCGAAAATTTTATAATGGCAATTGGCGAGCCGTTTGATGCATGTTTCTATGCCGTCATCGCCCGTTTAGGCATAGATAATTATATTAGTGTTTATGCCGGCTCTGGATTTAATGCTGCGATGTCTAATAAATTTGGAATCCCTTCAACTCCTAGTTTTCTCCCAGGTAATTATTTTTAAAAATAAAAACCTTAAAATCGATATTTAGGAACATCTTCGGGTTCTCCTCCATTCAGATATATCGAAAGAGGAAAGAATTTATTTGGAATAATTTTTGCAAACTATTTGTTTTTTAACAATTTTATGACTCCATTAGAAGAAGTTGCAAAACCTTTGTTAGGAGATAATTTTAATATTGCAGTAGGTATATCTAGGAGACGAATGTCAGAACTTTTGTTTAGAACATGTTAGCCGAGAGCAGTCTAGTTTTTATTAATGCGGATGAACATCTGGATTATCCTCAGCCAACTTCTCATAAATTTGTTTATATAGGAGGCCTTGGTCAAGCTCAACCAAAGCCTTTAGAAACGGTGAGATCAATGGCATAGGGAAGGGGGTGGCATCTCGGGTATGTACCTCCTTCGCCATAAAGGTCAAAGTAACGAAAAAAATAATCTCCCGTAAGATTTTGTTGGATAAAAAATCATAAAAATACCATCTTTGAACGACATCGAAAAAGTACCAGACTTAATCGATCCTTTCCCTACTACCGTTTAAGACACTACTTTTTTTCAAATGTTTATGAAATTTTTATAGAAATACGAAGAAATCATGAACTCGTCCAAAAAAGGCGTTATTTTAGTCTCGTTCGGTTCTGTAGCACAAAGTTATAAGATGCCAGATCTCATGAAAAAGAAGTTTTTAGAAACCTTCGCTCAATTTCCAGACATAACCTTTTTATGGAAATACGAAAAAGATGAAGATAATATAGCACATGGTTATGATAACGTGATTACTGGAAATTGGCTGCCACAAACCGACTTGTTAGGTAATAATTGACAAATTTTTTCATAAAAGATCAACCTTTTAGCTCATCCTAAAATGTTGGCATTCATTTCACATGGAGGAGCAAATAGTGTCATGGAAGCATCCTACGCAGGGGTACCTCTTCTTTGTATCCCTCTAATGGCAGATCAGTATAGGAACGCTCAAATGGCTCAGTATAGAAAAATTGCGACGATTGTGCAAAAACCAGAAATCATAGAAGGAAAACTAACTGAAGCTATCAAAAAAATTGTCGACCACGATAGGTATTATGTCAATTTCATCACTTAAACGATAAACCGAGTTTCGATCGGACCCATCGATCCTCAAGGATGAACCTTGAGCACAAAGCCAAGTTCGAGCCCCCGAAGCCGAGATTAGAGACAACATCCGATCATAATGTTTTTTAGTTATCAAATTCATGCCAAACGCATGTCTAAAATGATCAAAACCAAACCCATGAATTCTGATCAGAGAATCATGAAATATACACAATTCGCGGCTGAATTTGGCAAGAATAATAACTTGGATATGTCTGGAAGGCACTTGAATTTTGTTCAATTTTATTGTCTTGATATAATCTTACCAGCTATAGGGTTAATCATATTCATTTTGTATATATCATATAGATGTTTAAGATTTTTATTGAGAAAGATTTCGTCTGTTTTTAGTGGAAAATCAAAACAAGAATAAAGATTTTCAACTTTTTTTACCTCATCGAAAAATTCACGATGGTTGCAAGAATACGGTCAAAAAAACAAAGTCTGCATCGAAAATTGAACGCACTGTAAACACAAAATTTTGGACTTTATCTTTTCCTTTGTATAAAAGGAACTTTTGTCAACCAAAGAAAAATTGTCTTTGTAGTGTATGTAAAAGCGTCGTACCGAGAACCTATTATTGATCGATTCGAGTCGGTTGGTATCTTTGGTTCGGGGTTCGGCTATGGGTCGTGTGTTCGACTTATGGTTGAGTGTTCGACAGGGGGTTGGGCGCTCGGCTACTATTTTTTTATCCTAATTTAGGAGTATACGCTCGAACTTCGTCGTATTGTGATCGGTTTAGTAATATTACATATGGCGAAGTGCAATGTTGTGCTGTCGACCATTATAACGCTAATGGATGTCAAACAAATGTGAACTCTCTTAACTCATTTTTGCCCTCTGTATATGTACGACCTCAAAAAAGTGGTATAAAAAATAATTTTAAAGCCAAATTTAATGCGGTTTTTTTTGCATATGGTAAAAGAAAGAAAAATGTTATAAAAAATTTGGATAAATTTGAATACTTTATGATTTTTCGACAACGTTGTCGAGAATCTCGAGAAATCTCGACAACGTTGTAGAAAAATCAACGTTTCACAACTCATTTAACAGTGTTTTTTGGGCGTGACAACGACTAAGGAGCACCCTTAATGCGTTTTTTATTGAGCTCGACAACGTTTCACAGCTCATTTAACAGTGTTTTTTGGGCGCGACAACTTCTAACGAACATCCTAAATCGGATATCTTTGATCGACATCATTTGGATAGCTGGGAATCTGAGCTATCCATACTCGATATTACATCCAAAAAGATATTACATAAAAAAATACCGTCGTTCAATAATTTTCAAATTAAAAACAAAAATTGAGAAAATGAATGATAAGTAAAAAATTAACCTTTTTTTTGTTCACTAACTTTGGGTCTGGTTGCCGGGCAAGAAATTTTTACACACTAGATTTTTAAACCTAATTACGAAAATTGGCACAAAAGTCACATAACTCTAACACAAATTTATTGCAAAAAATAAATAATTTCTGTTTCATTTCTGTCTAAATAATGTGAGTTTTGAAACATTAATAGAGAAGAAAAAATGTCTGTCCAGAGTCGAGTGTGATCTATTTGATAAGAGTTCTTATAAAACCAATAAAAAAGGAATTCTGAGCATATTCTGGTCAAACGAATTAAAAAATGCATTGTCTTCATATTTTTCTAGTACTTTTGTCTGTAATTAGTGTAATTTATGGACACAAAATTTTGTTTTATAGTCCAAAATTTGCTAAAAGTCGTGTGATGTTTATTGGAAAAATAGCGGATATCTTGGCTAAAGACGGTCATGAAATCGTATGTTTATATTTAAAAATCTAAGTGACTTAATGCAACCAAAAAGTGTTTATAAAAAATTTTGAGACATGTTTGGACATCATACTTGGGCATGGGAGTAGGACATTTTAAAAATTTCTACGAAAATCCCCCATTTTGATGGAGCCAAATTTTTTTGCGATATTTTTTTGTTCGACAAGCCTTCAGGATGTGAACTGATTTTTTAATGATTTTTTGTTTTTTTTCATATTTACAAACCCCATTCCCTCTCAAAGAGTGAGTTGTAAGCTTGAAAGAAAACTTAAAAAATCAGTTCCCAGCCTGAAGGGGCAATGGCACATTTCCCAAGTGGACATTTCCCAAGCAGACGTTTCCCAAGTGAAGTGGACATTTCCCAAGTCATTTTTTTACTTGTGATTTTTTTTTCATTTGTTTACTTGGGAAACGTCCGCTTGGGAAATGTCTTCCTTGCATTTTTTTACTTGGGAAATGTCGCTTGGGAAATGTCTACTTGGGAAATGTACCATTGCCACTGAAGGCTTGTCGAACAAAAAAGACTGTGAACTGATTTTTTAAATGGCTTTTAATGTTTTTTTCAAGCTTACGAAGTCCCCTCCTATCAAGACGAACGCAAAACGAAACCCCAGGGTAGATCAAAACCTACCCTGACCTACCCCATACCCAAGTATATCGGACATGACCAAAGACATCATCAGATACCCAAAATTTGATTATGGACAATGAAAAACCACGGAAAACATGTAAATTCTAGGTTCTTTACCAACCCATTATCGACGAAAATATTACGACTTCGGGAACAAAGCATGCTCGGGTCATTGAACGACCTCGGAGTTTTCAAATGAATTTTACTATTAATGACATGCAACCAGACGTATGGGCCTTGGAAAATCAAGGATTGAGCAAAATGTCAAAAGTATGAAAAAATTATTTTGACAATTATACAAAAGATTTATAATTTAGATGATTGGTCTCGTAACAACTACTTTTGCTATGAGTTGTAAAAGTAAGCTGTTTTCAGCTTTTTTATTGAGTACCTCGGAATAGAGTACAAGGAAATTTCGATAAAATTTGCTAGGCTTATTCTTGGGCTCAAACTTAGTTTTAGAGTCAAGTTTTTTTTATTCAGACACAGGCTCTGATGTAAACTCCTTAGACTCACAAGGGAGTGGATAGAATTGATGGTCTAGAATTTTTATGAAACATAGTTATTCTTGTAGAGCATACCCGACTTACTAGTATTTGTAAATTTACCATATCGTCGTCCTATAAATGCGGGCCCAGATCAACCATATCCGATTAGAGCTTGATTTTGCCCATATTTTTTATATAAAAATTTTTAGCTCAACTAAATGATGATATTCTTATGAACAAGCTAAAATCCGAAAAGTTTACAATGGCAATTGGCGATCCGTTTGATGCATGTTTCTATGCCGTCATTGCTCGTTTAGGCATAGATAATTATATTAATGCTTATGCCAGCTCTGGATTTAATGCTTTTATGTCTAGTAAATTTGGAATCCCTTCAACTCCTAGTTTTATCCCAGGTAATCATTTCTAAAAATAAAAACCTTAAAATCGATATTTAGGATCACTTTCGGGTCCTCCACCATTCAGTTATATCGAAAGAGGAAAGAATTTATTTGAAGTAATATTTGGGAACTATTTTTTTAATAAAAATTTTGTGGCTCCATTGGAAGAAGTTGCAAAACCTTTGTTAGGAGATAATTTTAATATCATGGTAAGTATACCTAGGTAAACGAATGTCAGAACTTTTGTTTAGAACATGGTAGCTGAGAGCAGTCTAGTTTTTATTAATGCGGATGAACATCTGGATTATCCTATGCCTACTTCTCATAAATTTATTTACATAGGAGGTCTTGGTCAAGCTCAACCGAAGCCTTTAGAAACGGTGAGATCAACGGCATAAGGAAAGGGGTGGCATCTCGGGTACGTACCTTAAGGTTCGGAGGAATTGGACATTTTTGTCCATTGGAGTGAACAAATGTCCATTGGGGTGGACAGACAGTTTCGAAAAAATGTTTGAGATTTGTTGTTAAAAAGTTGATTTCTGCTACTAAAACAACGTTTTTTACCATTTTTGGTAGTTTTTTGGCTTGTCCACTTCGGTGGACACCTTGTCCCTCGTTGTCCACTAGAGTAGACACCTTGTCCACTAGAGTGGACAAGGTGTCTACTCTAGTGGACACGCCAAAAAACTACCAAAAATGGTAAAAAACGTTGTTTTAGTAGCAGAAATCAACTTTTTAACAACAAATCTCAAACATTTTTTTGAAAAAGTCTGTCCATTGGGGTGGACAGACAGTTTCGAAAAAATGTTTGAGATTTGTTGTTAAAAAGTTGATTTCTGCTACTAAAACAACGTTTTTTGCCATTTTTGGTAGTTTTTTGGCTTGTCCACTTCGGTGGACACCTTGTACACTAGGGTGGACACTTTGTCCACTGGAGTGGACAAGGTGTCCACTCTAGTGGACAAGGTGTCCACCCTAGTGGACAAGGTGTCCACTCTAGTGGACAAAGTGTCCACCGAAGTGGACACGCCAAAAAACTACCAAAAATGGTAAAAAACGTTGTTTTAGTAGCAGGAATCAACTTTTTAACAATAAATCTCAAATATTTTTCCGAAACTGTCTGTCCACTCCAATGGACAAAAATGTCCAATTCCTCCGAACCTTAACGTACCTCCTCCTCCACAAAGGTCAAAGTAACGAAAAAATATTCTCCCATAAGTTTTTATTGGATAAAAAATCATAAAAATACCATCTTATAGTCTTAGAATGACGTCGAAAAAGTACCAGATTTAATCGATTCTTTCCCTACTACCGTTTAAGATACTACTTTTTTTCAAATTTTTATCAAATTTTTTAGAAATACGAAGAAATCATGAACTTGTCCAAAAAAGGCGTTATTTTAGTCTCGTTCGGTTCTGTAGCACAAAGTTATAAGATGCCAGATTTCCTGAAAAAGAAGTTCTTAGAAACCTTTGCTCACTTTCCAGACATAACCTTTTTATGGAAATACGAAAAAGATGAAGATAATATAGCACATGGTTATGATAACGTTATTACTGGAAATTGGTTGCCACAAACTGACTTATTAGGTAATAATTGACAATTTTTTTCATAAAAGATTTATGTTTTAGTTCATCCTAAAATGTTGGCATTCATTTCACATGGAGGAGCAAATAGTGTCATGGAAGCATCCTACGCAGGGGTACCTCTTCTTTGTATTCCTCTAATGGCGGATCAGCATAGAAACGCTAAAATGGCTCAGTATAGAAAAATTGCAACAGTTGTCCAAAAACCAGAAATCCTAAAAGGAAAACTAACTGAAGCTATCAAAAAAATTGTCGACGATGATAGGTATTATGCAAATTTCATCACTTAAAATGGAGAATCGAGCTTCGATCGGAAAATCTTCCATTAGTTTTTAGGATAAGACTAACTAAGAGTCCCAAGGCGAATCCTCAAGTTTCGATCCAATCGTCGAGCATCGGGGCCAATAATAAACCTCAGATTCGATCCTAAGTCCCGTTCCGAATTTCGAGCCTATACATCTTGGATGGGGTAGTTTAAAAAAAAATTTTATATGTACTAGTTAATTCGTTTCAATAAACGTATAGAATTTTATGTTTGAAAAAAATGCGATTTTGTATTTCCCATTACCGATCCCCAGAGCCTCCCCGAGCCTCAGGGACGATCCCCAATCCCCAGGGTCTATATCCGATTCCGTAAGACAGAGCCCTGTGCCACAGAGACTCCGAGCCATAGAGACGAACTCCAAGACTCATCGATCCTCAAGGCTGAACCTCGAACAAAATCTTCGAGCCCCAGAGACGAAGCCGATCAGGGACAACATCCGATCATAATGTTTTTTAGCTATCAAATTCATGCCAAACGCATGTCTAAAATGATCAAGACCAAACCCATGAATTCTGATCAGAGAATCATGAAATATACAAAATTCGCAGCTGAATTTGGCAAGAATAATAACTTGGATATGTCTGGAAGGCACTTGAATTTTGTTCAATTTTATTGTCTTGATATAATCTTACCAGCTATAGGGTTAATCATATTCATTTTGTATATATCATATAGATTTTTACGATTTTTATTGAGAAAGATTTTGTCTGTTTTTAGTGGAAAATCAAAACAAGAATAAAGATTTAAACATTTTTTTACCTCATCGAAAAATTCACGATGATTGCAAGAATACGATCAAAAACAAAAGTTTTCATCGAAAATTGAACGCACTGTAAACACAAGATTTTGGACTATATCTTTTCTTTTGTATAAAAGTGAATTTGTCAATCAAAGAAAAATTGTCTTCGTGGTGTATTGTAAAAGCGTCGTACCGAGAACCTGTTGTTGATCGGTTCGAGTCGGTTGCTATCTTTGGTTCTGGTTCTCGGCTCTGGATCGTGTGTTCAACTTATGGTCAAGTGTTCAACAGGGGTCGGGCGCTCGGTCTAGGTACGGTGCTCGGCTCGAAGACGGATGCTCGGCCCCCCCCCCCTTTTGAGAAATTTTACCAATTTTTTTCAAATTTTTCAAAACATAAGGATAATCCTTAAGTTTTTCTGGCCTTTGATCGATTTCGAGAAGGTGTCCATGGATCCCATGGGTTCCCCGTCTACACATTAACACCCCCTCCCAATTTGGGGAGGGGGTTCACCGAGCAAAAAAAATTAGTCTCGCAAAACATCATTTTAAATCAAAAATAGTTATCTTTAAAGCATTTTTATCTTAAAAATCAAACATTTTAAATAATTTTCAAATTAAAAACAAAAATTGAGAAAATGAATGATAAGTAAAAAATTAATCTTTTTTTGTTCACCAACTTTGGGTCCGGCCGTCGAGCAAGAAATTTTCACACACTAGATTTTTGAACCTAATTACGAAATTTTGCACACAGTCACGTACGTCTAACACAAATCTATCGCAAAAAATAAATAATTTGTGTTTCATTTCTGTCTACATAATGTAAGTTTTGCTATTTTATCTCTATTTTGAAACATTAATAGAGAAGGGAAATGTGTCTGTCCAGTGTCGAATGTGATCTATTTGATAAGAGTTCTTATAAAATCAATAAAAAAGGAATTTTGAGCATATTCTGATCAACGAGTTAAAAAATGCATTGTCTTCATATTTTTCTAGTATTTTTGTCTGTAATTAGTGTAATTTATGGGCACAAAATTTTGCTTTATAGTCCCAAATTTGGTAAAAGTCATGTGACGTTTATTGGAAAAATCGCGGATATCCTGGCTAAAGACGGTCATGAAATCGTATGTTTATTTTTTAAAATCTAAGTGACTTAATGCGACCAAAAATTGTTTATAAAAAATTTTGAGACATCTTTGGACATCATACTTGGGCATGGGGGTAGGTACATTTTAAAAATTNATGAAATCGTATGTTTATTTTTTAAAATCTAAGTGACTTAATGCGACCAAAAATTGTTTATAAAAAATTTTGAGACATCTTTGGACATCATACTTGGGCATGGGGGTAGGTACATTTTAAAAATTCCTATGAAAATCCCTCCCCCCATTTTGATGGAATCAAATTTTTTGGCGACATTTTTTTGTTCGACAAGCCTTCAGGATGTGATTGATTTTTTTGTTGTTTTCATATTTACGAACCCCATTTCCTCTCAAAGAGGGAGGGGGGGGGGGTTGTAAGCTTGAAAGAAAACTAAAAAAATCAGTTCACAGCTTGAAGGTTTGTCGAACAAAAAAAGACTGTGAATTGATTTTTTTTTAAATGATTTTAATGTTTTTTTCAAGCTTACTAAGTCTCCTCCTATCAAAGCAAAACGAAACCCCAGGGTAGTTCAAAACTACCCTGACCTACCCCATACCCAAGTATCTTGGACATAATCAAAGACAAAAAGTGTCATGGCACATGGGTCCAGGATCTAGTGGGACTATGGCTCGGTGAGTCAGGAATCCAGTGTCTTCTAGGTTCCTTACCTAAAGAACCCTTAGGGCCTCCACTAATTCGTTATACCGCTGGCAGAACAGAATTTAGTTCATTATAGCATCACTAATTCCGTTCTGCCACATCACTAATAGGCGTTCTGCCGGCAGAAAGCCTATTAGTGACCGCAGCAGAACTCGATAGAACGAATTAGCGATGCTATTTGTGATAAATTAGTGAACTCAAAATTTTTGATGAATTAGTGTCGGCGCTTAGTACACGACCTAAAGATAATGAAGTAGCCAGCATTTTAAGCAATTTTGTTATTTTAAGTTGAACAAATCTTAAAACTTGATTTTTTATTAGAACACCTAAGGTTTGCGAAATTAAAAAATTTCGACTCGACCCCTATATTTTTTCGGTTTTATTTTGAGTAGTTCAAACACCAAATTTGAAATGAATGCAAAATTTTTTTGGAAAAATCAGATGGGGGACACTCACTCGAAAAAACATAAAATGGCCCTAAAAAATAGGTTGAAATTTATTGAAATTAGTTGAAAATAAGTTGAAATTATTTAATTTTGCAAAAAAAGCCAAACCATAGTGTACTCAAGGAAATCAAGTTTTTTCAGATTTTTCCGAATTAGAATGACAAAATTGAAAATTGCTCAAAATCCTGGCTACGTCACTGCCTAAAGAACATTGATCCCGAGCCCCTGTGTCTTGGGCACATGGATCCTTGACACTTTTCGGTCTTTGAACATGGCCCTCTCGTTTTGATTTAAGTCGAAATTCAAAATTTTTAAAACATTTTCTTACTCTAGCGGCGGTACTGGAGTTTATCACCTACTATAAACGTAGTCAGAGGGGTGCGTAGAGTTCATGCCACCTCTCCCCGAAATCGGTTGAAGGACGAAAAAAGTAAGGGCCTCTTATGAAAATTTTCGAAAATTTGGGAAAAAATCGTTAAATTTCTCCCCGAAATCTGAACCCCAAAAACCCGAACCTAGATACGCTTATGCCACTTACTACCTCCTATCATCAGATACCCAAAATTTGATCATGGACAATGAAAAACCACGAAAATCATGTAAAATTCTAGGTTCTTTACCAACCCGTTGTCGACGAAAATATTACGACTTCAGGAACAAAACATGCTCGGGTCATTGAACGACCTCGGAGTTTTCAAATGAATTTTTCTATGGATGATATGCAAGAGGACGTATGGGCTGTGGAAACTGAAAGCTTTAGCCAAAAGTCAAAAGTATGAAAAATTTATTTTGACAATTATACAAAAAATTTATAATTTAGATGATTGGTCTCGTAACAACTACTTTCGCGATGAGTTGTAAAAGTAAGCTGTTTTTAGCTTCTTTATTGAGTACATGGGAATAGATCTGGTACACGGAATTTTCGATAAAATTTGCTATTTTCAGGCTTATTCTTGGGCTCAACTTAGGTTTAGAGTCAGCTTTAGGTCAATCATACCCGAGCGGAACTCGATTTTGCCCATATTTTGTATATAAAAATTTTTAGCCCAACTAACTGATGATATTCTTATGAACAAGCTAAAATCCGAAAATTTTACAATGGCAATTGGCG